>SSNR01000416.1:269049-287575 GCA_006937965.1 Callopanchax toddi | reverse complement strand
CGCTCCTGGTCCTAGATCAGCTTTAGGAGACGCTCCTGGTCCTGGATCAGCTTTAGGAGACGCTCCTGGATCAGCTTTAGGAGACGCTCCTGGTCCTGGATCAGCTTTAGGAGACCCTCCTGGTCCTGGATCAGCTTTAGGAGACCCTCTTGGTCCTGGATCAGCTTTAGGAGACCCTCCTGGTCCTGGATCAGCTTTAGGAGACCCTCCTGGTGCTGCAGGACCTTCTTGGGATGAAGTTCATATTAATGTCAGAGGCTTATCTCAGAACATTCTGGACTTTATTCAAACTGCTTGATAAAACCTGAAGCAGCAACTTAGTGATGAATGTTTTTGTCATTTTCTAAACTTTTGTCCACGACTGTAGAAACGGTTTGTTCCTAAAGTGCGTGCGTGCGCTACATTTAGTCTTGTTTGATTCACCGTGACTAACAGCAGTGTAGAAGTCAGAAACCTGCAGGAGCGCGCTGCTCTGCTGAGGTAAAGCGCTCTGCCTGATGCTGGGGGTGCTTCTCCTCCCTCGGTGGTCCAGAGGAGGCGTATCCTGTCTTTATTTAGCTTCACATGCTGATGAAACAGGTCTTTAGTAGATTTTGAGGATTTCTGCTTCACTTCACTCATCAGGCTGAGTGGAGACACCTTGCTGATCTGGTTTTGGACTTGAAGGAAGTGAGCCGTGTATTTGACTCTTATTCATCATGTATTTGTACTTGATGCAGAGAGTTCCCAGCAGATCTCAGACCTGCCCCTCCGTCCCGGCTGCCCTGTGTCTCTTTCATTCACCCTCCACCAGCTGCTTTAATTATTTATCACTGACTTCCTGATGCTCGCTCTTTATTCTCTCTCCTCTCGTGTTCTCCTTCACCAGATTTCCTCCTGAGTTGTTGCCGTTGGGTGTAAGGCAGATTCCTGACATTCCTGGGTCAGGTCTTTCAGCAACTGAGTATGTGTTCAGTAGAGTTAATAGTACTGCTTGATACTTGGACAAATGTCTCATAGAGACACCAAAATTATTTGTATTATCATAATGTGACTCTATAGCGGTCTGAGTGCCTGCTGTGAGACGTCTGAGCTTCACCTGAACCGTCTGTTCAGTAGCTGATCAGCTGTGATCTCTATACACACACACACACACACACACACACACACACACACACACCTCTGCAGTGTGTTACCGGTTTGCACCAGGTTTATAAAAAGCCTCCCTGGAGAGGAAGTGGCTGGCCTCTGCACTTCTGTTACCTCAGAAAAACCCTAAGAGCTTGCAGCGTTCTGAGCTGCTGCAAGGAGGAGAAGTCTTCCTCTGAGTGCTCGTCCTCAGTCCCGTGCACGTGGACTGGTAGTTAGGAGCTGCCATTTAAGCTGTGTGCCTCTCATCAGGGTATACTGTGAACCTGGGGAACGACCACAGCGTGGTAGTTTTAGTACTTTGGCAGCTTGCAGTGGAAAGCTGTAGTCATCACAGCTGTGTAGACCCAATCACAAAGCTGTAGGTGTTGATGTTCATAAATGGTTTGTGTTTACTCTAATGTAGTAAACTACCTAAGGTCATTTAAAGGAGCACTGTGGCACTGAGACGATCTGAGCTGGATTTTAATCTTTAGGGAAGGAGAATCTGCTGTGATCAGAGTGTATGGTTGATCAGATAAAGTTCTGGTGAGATTTGTTTTAGATAAAGTCTTCGTTGTCCCATTCAGTGAGAACATTGATCTGACAGCCAGAACCAGAGCTCATAGTTAACAATTAATCGTTAAAAAAAATCGTGATCTCAATTCAGACTTGTATACAATCTCATTCCCAAATGACAACAATTCTTAAAAAAAAGAAGACGATTGTACCGCATTAGATCCTGGATGTAATCTGCATGAAAACAAGCGCTCCTCTTTCTCCCTCAAATGACAAAGTTTATAATTGTTTTTATTGTTAAAATTATTCAAAGTTTGTGTACGTAAGAGAAGACGAGAGAGACATTTATTGTTTTTATGTTCAGTGTCAGCTGTGACCAAGTTGATGTGCAGGTAATAAGTCCATCATCCATTTTCTGTACCTGCTTGGTCCTCCAGGGGGGGGGGGGGCTGGTGCCTAACTCCAGCTGTCAGGGGGCGAGAGGCGGGGGCTGGTAATGAGTGCAATAAATATTTATATTGGAAAAAAAATTGTTAGAGAATTGTGATCTTAATTCTAAGCAAAAACAAAATCATGATTCTCATTTTATCCAGAATCGTGCAGCCCTAACACACACACACACACACACACACACACACACACAGAGGTTGTAGAAGAATCAGTCCCTGATAGTGAGTGAATGACAGTAGTGATGGCATGGTGTATAACGGCCTCACACAGGCTTCTCTGTGCTGCATGTGAGAGTGAGACGCTTCTTGTTGTCGGCTGATTGTTGTTGGTTGTTTGGTGAGAACTGAAACCAGATCTGTTGGAGCCACAGAGGCTGGTTCTGACTGCAGGGTTGTGGTGTGATCAGTGACTTGGGGAGTCCGAGGACGGCGCTCCCCTCCAGGAACGCCGCCATGGAGAAGAGCTGCCTCCTGTCAAACACTGAGAGATATTTATGTTTGTGCTGAAACCCTAAAGGAGTCATCAGTTTGATCCCAGCTTCTACCATCACATGTGGGAGTGTCCTGAACCCGGACAGCGTCTGATCTGGGAATCAGGCTGAGTGTGAACCAGGGATGCACTGATGCCAGATTTTCTTAAAACAAAGTACAAGTATGAAAACTTAGTACTTGCCAATACCAAGTACCGATATTTTTGGCACCACTGTTCTGATTTTGTGTGTGCGTTTACCTCAAACACAGAGGGATCGAACGCTCAGGAAGCTGGTTATTGTTGGTTCTCAGCTGTGTGGTTGATATGGGGTGAAGGACAAGTTGTCCTCTGTTGCCATGGCAGCAGATGAGACACAAGAGCTGCTGCTTCATCAATAGGAGGAGGAAGAACCTGTGAGGCGGCAGTGGGTCTAAAGCCTCCTGGTCCTTCCTGTGGAGCGGCTGAACTAAGTGACATTTCCCTCTGAACACAGCTGCTCAGCACTCAGAAAGCAGCTTCACACGGAGGAATTCTCAGTCTCTCAGCTGAATAGTAGATTAGTTTGTGTTTATTTAAAATATTCAGATGTTTTTTAGGTTGAATTCGTTGCAGCATTTGTACAAATTTCCACATAAGTGTTTTCCCTCGCTGAACATGTTTTAGAGCCTGTCCTAACGTTGGCTATCTGCAGTGTGTGTTCAGCGCCGGCAGGCAGGCGGCGATGTGAAAACATCTGGAGCTTTTCAAAAAGGAGCTGCTGAAGAATCAGGGCTCTTGTTCCAGCAGATCTTCAGCTTCATAACTGCAGGAAAATGATCTTCTTATTTCCTGCTCTGTCAGCATAATGACTGACATGGATCGTAGCTCTGGATTGTTCTGATCTGTAAATGTGTGATGGGTTTGGAGGGTTTGCAGCTGAGGCACATTGGAGAGAAGGATCTAAACGCTTACCTGACAGAAGTCTCATTTAGCCTGCAGTTACACTTTAAATGAGCCTGCTCTGTAAACGCCCAGAATGTTTAGTCTGTTTAATCAAATTCTAAAACTACAGCAAAGACTTTGTTTTCTGTAGTTTTTCTGAAGTTGTGTGAAGTTCTTCTGATCGCTGTCAGCTGCTGTAAACGTCTCCCAGCACCAGAACCAGAGGCTCTCTGATAGATGCTGCTCAGACCAGTCAAACAGACCAGTGTCTCACTGAGGGGGACACATTTCAAACCGTTGGTGAAGCAGTTTCTACAAAGTCTGGAAACGTGAGGGAGGATTCTCAGCAGGAGACACGAATCTTCTATGAAGTCCTCTGCTCGTTTAACCTGGACTCTTTTATCATTTCCTTCTCCAAAATCAAAATGCACAACGAAGCAGAATCGACACAAAAATAAACGATAAGCAATGTTTGAATCTCTGTTAAAGGTCCCAACCTGTACAGAAAGCTGCACCTCTATCAGGACTGTGCACGTGTGTATGCTGATGCATCATGAAGTGATTTATTATTCATTCAGTGATCAGATGTAGCCCCCCTCTGTCCAGGCCTGGTGATCAGGTCTACTCTGGTTCAGGTTCAGCTCTTCTGCCTCCACGCAGCAGGATCCAGGACTCTGTCTGCAGGAACTCGGTCGTCACACAGTGAACTGAGTCAGTCCTGAACCTCTGATTCATCAGCATGTCGTCCTCCAGTGATCATAAAACACATGAGCACTGAGCAGTACTCGGTTCAAACAGCGAATCTCTGAAGTTGGCGTTGAGGGTTTCATTTTGTCATCAACCTGAATCCATTCAGTCTTGTTCCGTTTCTTTGTGTGAGCTGGAATGTTGACATGTTAAAACACCTCTGTATCTGAGGATTTTGTCCTAAATGATTCAAAGTTTAGCTGAAACTAACTCAGATTTTACACACAGCATTTTCATTGGTTGTTGGTCTCCTAGAGCCCGCCTCCAGCCCCTGATGGAGGCTTCTCTCTGCCTCAGTAATGAGTTGGTGTCGTATTACAGCCCAGCGGATGTAAAACAGGAAGCAGGTTAACGATGGAGGTCAGGAGCTGAGGGTGGCGTACTGCTCTGATACTGATCAGTGAGAAGGATCCACATCGGATCAGGACAGCCTTAGAAAACGCTCACATGAGGAAAGACCTGATTCATCTACAGCGTTCCTCTGATACCTTCACTCTGTGTTTTACAGACCTGAGTCGATGACGTGTGTCTGAGGAAATCACACACACACACACACACACAGAGTGAGCATTTAGCTGGTAGAAGGCTGAGCGGTGGTGGTTCCACTGACCCAGATGGAAGTGTTCTATAAACCTGGTTCTAACAGACCCGGATCCTTCTGTTGTGTGTCGACAGCGCCGGACCCAAAGGAGACAACATCTATGAGTGGAGGTCGACCATCCTGGGCCCTCCAGGCTCCGTGTACGAGGGAGGAGTGTTCTTCCTGGACATCGCCTTCACACCAGACTACCCCTTCAAACCGCCCAAGGTAACTGGCTTAAAGTGACTGGTTGCGAGTAGAACCAGTTCTGTAAAGACTGGTGTAGTTTTCAGGTTGTCCATTAGAGGGCACCACACCATTTACTCGTGAAAATCATTATTTTAAAGCAGTTGAAGGTTTCACTAACACAGAGCTGAGCTTTTAGAGGAGTTGATACCTGATGGAGAAGCTTCGTGTCGGAGCTCTGGATTATGGGAGTCTCTGTGTCTCGTCCAGGTGACGTTCCGTACCAGGATCTACCACTGCAACATCAACAGTCAGGGGGTGATCTGTCTGGACATCCTGAAGGACAACTGGAGTCCTGCCCTCACCATCTCCAAGGTCCTCCTGTCCATCTGCTCCCTGCTCACAGACTGCAACCCCGGTGAGTCCTTCAGACTCCACACAGGAATGAGTCCGGGGCGCTGCCTCATATCAGATGATGACAGCGTCTTGCTTCACATCACAGCTGTTAGAACTCTTCTGTTTTAGGGCTGTTTATCATTTTGGTTTGTGTGATTTTAATTTCTTGAAATTTAAAGTCTGGATTTTCTCAATTCTCAACGTTGAAGATCAAAAACCCATATTTCAAGTGAAACACTTTATGGCATAAATGACCTGCAGTGTGTTCTGAGCAGCTCCTCCTATCAGCTGTTCTCTCACTCAGCTGCTTCAGTGACGTCATCATTTAGAGGCTCTTTCTCCCACCTGCTGCTGAGGCTCCTGATCAGCTGAGTTCTTGTGGATCCAGATCCCTCAGCTCTTAGATCTCAGGCTTAGAGGAAACAAACAGGAATGTCTGCATTTTGAGAAGAAATCTGTTTTAAAGATCAGTGAAGGAAGTCTTCTGTATTGAATCTAAACAGAGGTGTTTCACTAGCCTAGTGAACGAGACCGTCAGGTCTGCTCTGCAGACTTTTATATATCCACACATTTAGCAGTCTGGCTTACCAGGCTAGTGTTTCCCAGCTCCATGAGTTATCATGCTCAATTGTTTCAATATTGACGAAATTAAGAGATTAGTTGTTTTTTCCCATAATTCCTCATGCATGTCATGGTTCCATGAATCTCTGCTCTTATTTTGCTACGTCAGCCCATCTAGATGAAGTAAATGTTGTCTGTGTTGTGTTGCAGCGGACCCTCTGGTTGGAAGCATCGCCACACAGTACACCACCAACAGACCGGAACACGACAGGATAGCCAAACAGTGGACCAAACGCTATGCCACATGATCACCGGAGCAGCTTGTGGGAGGAGCTGGGGAGGGGGGGGTATGGGCGGGGCTTGATTTGTAGCAGAGGCGGGGCAGTGGGTGGATTTTTATCTTATAACTGAAGTCTTAACTCCTGATATTTGTTGTTTATTGTATTTTAAGTTATCTGCAGCCTGATATAATCAGCTGTTTTCTCTTTGAAGTTTTAGCCTGTGCTTGAAGATGGACGTTAGATGAAATGTGTCTCAGCATGATCTCCAGCCATGGACCTAAATCCTGATTTAAGAGTTGGTGTTTGCTCCCCTTCTAACCCGAACGGTGCGTCTCTCCTGTAAACGGTTCGATGGATGGATGTGATTCTGTTCTGTAACTGCTGAAAAGCTGGGTTTTCCCTTTTTGAAGAATAAAACGAGACAAAGCGACGCCGAGTTTGGTCATTTCACAGGCTTTAATAGGAACAGGCTACATTTCTTCAGTGCAGACTGAGCAGAATAAGCTGAACATTAAATGTTACGACTCTTGGAACATTAACACTGAAAACAACCCATCATTCACCGTGGCACGGTTTGCTCAAGTCAAGGAATGTGGTTCATTAAAGTGACAAAAATAAGTTAGTTAAAAAATAAATATCTCTGAACACTGATTATCTCTACGGCTGAAAACAGGGCTGTCCAACACAGGAGTGCAACTAACGCCAGACACACACCAGAAGTAAGTCGGTACCATGGAGGTTATTGCTGCCAGGCTAACGCTAGCATGAGATGATCAGGTCCCTCAGGACCAGCGAGTGCTGAACTTTGAGTTCCTCTCTAAGCAGCTCATCTGCTTCACGTGCACAGCAGTTTACCAGAAATAACCTGATAGTTTCTGATACAGGAGGGTCAGATAAACCAAAACAAACTTTACCGTCACCAGGTTCAAAAACCGTTTGTCATTTCATCTTTCAGCATCCAGATGTTCTAAATATTTACTAAAATCTTCAGCTTCATATCCATCGTCGTGTAGGGTCAGATTAACAATTCTCAGAATGCGGTTCTGGATTTGGTCTGACCTGATTTAACTGGATTGGGTTGTCCCTACAGGCTGCTCTCAGATAGCCAAACCTGGACCTCTGAATCGTTTGTGGTCCGCTCTCCTTGATTTCTGCCTTCAGATCTTTCATAGACCCTCTCACGTAGGCACTCCCCCACACTGTAGTCCACTGACTCTCAGTCTGGACTTCGTGGTTCTGCTTATCCTTTGAACCCAGAACCACGTCGTCCTGATATCCTGTTCTGCAGCTTGTGAGAGACGTTGCTGTGTCTGGCTGGAATATGAAGTCATCAGGACACAATCAGGGTCCTGGAAAAACAGGTCCAGTTGACCTGATTCAGGTGGATAAAATCCAGAGACACAAATCGTCTACTTAATCCTACAAAGAGCTAAAGATACAGAGGAACTGTTCAGAAGATCTGGATGCTGAAGTAAAGGCATTTAATTAACTCAGGGTTTTTGACTTGCTGATGTTAAAACTGGACATGTTTAATGGATCTGACTGAGTTGGTACAGGATAAGAGACTCTATAGATCTGGTTCAAGTTTTGGATGAGGTGAAACACTGCTGTGATGTAACCATTAATCAGATAATAAGTGAAGTATGACTGCCTTTAAAAGGAAAGTGCTGCACTTTGTTCAACGATTAGGTTTCTGCCTCAGACTGAGATGAAACCAGTCTGTTGGCTCCAGTCAAACTGGTGGCAGAACTCACCATAAAGACTCCAGTCAACAGGAAACCGCTCTTTTGCTCCAAAGTGAAATTAAAACCTGCCATCAGAAACAAACATTTAACACTGTGAGCTCAGATACCTGAATCTGGTTACCTCGGTGACAGAACACCAGGAAGTGGTTAGAATCCCAGCTCTGACATCACCGAGTCCGAACCAGCTGATTGGACAGCTGGTAGGTGGCTGTTAGAGCCTCAGATGAAGGAAGTCTCTGGTTCTTTCACTTCCTGTCTGAGTGGAAAACAAGACGTTACCTCGTTCTGAGACAAGAAGCTCGCTGTAGTAAGAGTGCAGTCAGCACTTCAAGCTAATGTTGCTGAAGAGTGTGTAAACTGGTTAAAGGTACAGAACTAACTGGTCATTCAGTCCATGTTGATGAGCTGGTGAGAACAGCTGATTACAACAGGGGGTCACATGTCATTGGAGGTGGTTCCTTTGCTTTTGCGTCCAGGCAGAGGGAAGGCCGACTTGCTCTGAGGCTGCGTGAGGCGGCTGGTCAGCTGGGTGAAAGGTTCGATGAGCGAGTTGCGTTCAGCGACGCTCACCTCCCACAGCTTCACCTTCTCGCCCCGTGCCCACTGCTGCGCCGCCTCCTGGTCCACCTGACGGCACTCCTGCAGGTCGCTTTTGTTCCCCAGAACGATGACGGCCACCTGGAAACACAACATCAAACGTCTCACCTTCAGTGATGTCACAACATCAGGGATTTTACTGTGATGAGATCAGAAAAGCAGGCACCTTTCAACTTGTCATGATCGTAGAGCGGCTCAAGAAGCATCAGACTGATGAAACCATTTAGAACTGATTTTAGACGTTCTCTCTGTGTCAGAGTGAAGGTTCGTTTTAGTATGTTTGAACTAACCCTGAGCAACATGACCAGAAACTAGTAATGTGAAGGTGTTGAGGTCAGATGGGACCAGAACAGAACGTTTTGTCCTCATGCAAAGAGCTGCCTAAAACCTAAACCTGAACACAGCATCCCCACTGTGGGACATGGAGGTAGGTGGCAGCGTCATGCTGTGGAGGCTTCTCTTCAGCAGACAGGGGAGATGGATGGTGCTAAAGAAAACCTGTGAGAGCAGTGATCAGCACCTCCTTCCCCGTGGGCCGCCATCCAGCAGGTTTTAGGTGTTTCTGTTTCAACACCTGGTTCAAATGACTGAATCACCTCCTCAACATGTCAAGTTCTGAAGACGTCTGTTAATCACCCATTCAGTAGAAGCAGGCGTGTTGAAGCAGGGAAACACCTACAACCTGCTGGATGCTCATGGGGAAGGGAGATCCAGATCACTGTAGACTTGAGACTGGGGCGGAGCTTCACCTTCCAGCAGGTCAACGACCCTAAACATCCAGCCAGAGCTTCAATGGAACGGTTTAGGTCAAATCAGATCCATGTGTCAGAATGAACTGGTCAAAGTCCAGACCTGAATCCTGGTGTGGTGAGACCAGAAACCTGCTGCTCAGTCGTTATGTGTATAATTTCACTGAACTGGAACTGTGGGGGCTGAATACTGAAACCTTCAAAGCCAAAAACCAATTTACTTCCACTTCATAATCATGCACTACTGTGTGTCGGTCTGAAATACACTGAAGTTTCTGGGTGTAAAGTGAAAACATTCAGGATACACTTTCATAGGGTTATGTTGATGTTTTAGGGCTTTATGGTGATGTATTCATACTTTAACATCTGATTAAAAATAGATTAACACAGCAGTGGGACTGAGCGCCTAAAGGTGCACAGACCGTACGCTGACTCCTAACAGAAAACCTGTTGGAACACAAATACAACAGGACTGGTCAAGACAGGACAAAGGACTAAGTCTCAGAGCAGCTCTGTCCTCCTTTAGGACTATCCATGGCATCCTGGTGCAGAACGGCAAATAAAAACAACAGCAAGGGACAACAAGGCTGCCTGGCCTGGAGGACATCTTCAACACCCCCTGCCTTAAGAAGACACATCCTGAGGGACGCTGTCCACCCAGCTGACCAACCATTACGTCTGATAACCACTTCAGGTCGTTACAAACACAAGATTCATCACCAGGGTTTACCTTCCAGAGCCATCAGCAGCATAAACAAACACACTCTAACCTGCTGGGACTGAATGTCCAAACCTCTTAACTCACTGCCTCTGGAGTCATCAGAGGACAAACATGTCCTGTTTCAAAAAAATGACTTAAAAATATTGATTGTTTTTTAAATCCTGATCAAAATATGTAATTTAGTATTAATTAAACAATTATCTGGCTTTAATATTTTAAATGTCAGTTTGATTACAAGATATGTTTTCAAGCACACAAAAATGTGTTATTTATTTACTATAAAATGTACTGAAATCTTCCTGAATTTAATAATCGTTTTTGTTTTCTCCACTTTGAAGCTCAGTGAGGAAAGGCGGCCATGTTGTTGTTTACTTGTTTTTTCTTGTGTAGATTCAATAAAACAATCAGAGGATCTGATGAAACAACAAGAGATTCATGTTGATTTTAGACGTCTACATAAAGAAATGACCATTTTTCTTAAACATAAACCCTAACATCACAGAACGCAGGATTATTTTTCATCATTTCTATTAAAACTGGGTTTAATGGATTTTAATGGGACGTTTTTGACCTCTGGTGACTTAAGACTTACTAAACTGGTGTTGCACTAGAACTAATAATGCATCAAATTATTAATAATTTGAATTATTTATGTATGCAAGGCTTTTTTTAAAACCCAGCTCCCAGCCACCCAACATTCATCTGACGTTAAATAGCTTATTTTTGTGTTGTTATTTAAAAAGTAGCATCGTGCAATCTAAAATCCTGCCAGTTTATTTTTGTGATTGTTTTTGATCAGGACTGAAGTCGACAGTCCAAAAAGTAAAATAACTTAATCAGGAAGGGTTTAGAATAAAAACGTCCATAAGGATGTGTGAGGGTTGAGATAATATTGTTTTTCTTTTGTTCCTGTTTCTTGTACAAAGAAAAAGAAATGAACAACACAGTGTGAGCATTCAAACAGGACTTTTAAAGCGGACTCACCTCTTTTTTGTCTCTGGACTTGTCGATCTCCTTCTTCAGAAGGTCCACTCTCTTGAAGGACTCCAGGCTGTCCACGCTGTAGACCAGGACGAAGCCATCTGCCACAGAGTAGTAGTGCTTGGGGAGGTCTTGTGTATCGTGGAGTCCTTTGGTGTCATAGAGCCTCAGCTGCTCCTTGACACCTCGATCAGTTTCCACTGAGGCCACGTACACGTCCTCCTGGGTCTCACTGGACTCTGAACCTGGACAGAACACAATCAGAAAACATTAATCTAGAAACTAATAAAACTAACAGGACAGGACTGGTATTCGGTAAAGAGACACACTGTTTATTTAGGTATTACCACAGTCATAAGGTGTAGAGCTGAATGTCCAGCTGTAGTTCTCTGGTCTAAAAGAGTCCAGGTTCTTACCTACAGTGTGGTTTCCATACAGCAGCTGTTCCAGGATGGCAGTTTTCCCGACCGCTGCCTGGCCACACACCACAACTTTACAACCTTTTCCCATTTCGAGCCTGAAGACAAAACGTTACCTTATTGACAGTCAGAAGAGGCACATGTTCAGCCTGCTTCCCCCAACTGAAAGAAACACGGACAAAAGCTCCTCTGAGACAATAAAGCAGTCAGAAACCAGCAGGCTGGCTAACAGGTTAGCTCAAACAACCCGAGCTGCATCCTACAAACACCAAAATACCCGTCTACCATCAGAAACAGGTCTCAACCACCAGCAGGTTAAAGGAAATTCACTAACGTTGGTGAGTTGGACAACTATCCGTCTGTTAATTCGGTGAAAGTAGAGTCAGTAACCGGTTCTTCCATTCTGGTTAATTAGGGAGGTTTGTCTTTCCACGGCGCATGCGCATATTGTTTCTACCGGAGGTGTTAAGCGTAGATATGTTTCCCCGTCTCCTCACCGGTTTCTATCCTTTTTCTTTAAAACTATGCTGTTTTGTTTAAAACCAGCTAACATTTAATATCCTGATTTATTTATTAACCATTGTTGTAAAGAAACACCTCCAGATAGCTTCAAATAGCACTATTAAGAAAACAAGGTCACACAAAATACGTACAACTGACTTATAACTTTGGGAAGTACTGTACTGAAACCTGTATTTTCCTACGTCAAAAAAACAAAAACAAAAACAAAAAACCCACACCATGATGGCTAGAAAGCTAGACAGGTGGAGGTCAAGTTTTCACCAGGGAACACATTTCGACGTAACACCTGTTATCTGTAGCCTGATAATAAAAGTAAAACACAATTTTACACATTTCAAAATATATTTTATAACTTTTTATTATAAATTTCATGTATTTTTATTTTTTTAAAGGTTGCTTGCATTATTCTCTGTCCATGTTTACGACGCTACACCTGATTTTTACTTTTAAAGTAACACATTTCCCATAAGCGCACCACAGGAAATACGTCATCGTCTTTTTGATAAAGCATGATGGGTAAATGAGCTCTCTCTTTCCGGCTGGTACGCCATCATGTAAGCCTGAATTTCCTCACTTGTGAAGACAACACAATCCATTAAAATCATATTTTATACAGCATCATCTACTAATGTAGTTCAGTGCTTAAGTTGAGGACTAATCAACGGTCCTTATGTCGTGACTATTTATTGATAAATCCTGTAAATGTTGTAGTTCTAGCCCCGTTTTGCCAGGTCGTATAGCTCGGTCTACCAGCAGTCAGCGGTGCTGTTAGCTGTACAGCCAGAGCGATCAGTATTTTGTGACTTGTTTATTGAAATGAACATGTTTACATCACGTTGTTTACTTGTACCGGTTATATAATAATTTTGTGGAGTTTGAGCGTTCGGTGGTGTAGTGAAGCTGTACGGCTAACTAGCATCAGAGCTTTATTTGTACCGAGCATCCAGAGAAGCATGCAGCAGCAGAGCTAATTTAAAAATTGCGTTGTGTTTGGTTTTAGTTTTCTATAAAATCGGTTACATACTCATTAGAACTGATGAGGGAAATTCTGAATTAGCTGACTAAACTTTGCTCTATCATGGTGAAGAGACACAGGTTTTACATGAAACACTAGTTAGGTTACAGGTAAATGTGACTTTAAATTAGCAGTTTTGTGTGTCACTTGAGCTAGTATAATAAGTGCAGTCATTACATTCTAGTTTTTCATCCTGTAATGTCAGTGCTGCTTTTTGGAGGTTTGAATCTTTACTAACTTTGTGTTAAATGTGTTTCCTAGTTGAGTCACCATGGGAGCATATCGGTATATGCAGGAGTTATGGCGCAAGAAGCAGTCCGATGTGATGCGCTTCCTGCTCCGTGTCCGCTGCTGGCAGTACCGTCAGCTGTCTAACCTCCACCGCGCTCCGAGACCCACCAGGCCCGACAAGGCTCGCAGGCTGGGCTACAAAGCCAAGCAGGGTGAGTGCTGGACCCGGATTTAACCATTTGTTTATACTAACGCAACAGGACTAGTGCTTCAACCAAGGTGGCCATTTTTCTCAGTGTTGACCACCAGAGTCAGCTGTCATGTATTCCTGACCAAAGATTTATTTTTTCTGGCACTTTAGGATTATTGGAAGCCAAACAACAGCTTAAGGGAGTGATATTGTACAATTCTGAGATTATAACATTGCTATTTGATAACAAAGAAATGCAAAAAATTAGATAATTTACAATATTTGGGAGTTGTTTTGGATTCCCAGCTTAAATTTGAAGCTCAAATTTGGAAAATTTCTGAAACTAAAAATGAATCTGAACTGCTTTCATCTGATAAGGTCCTGTTTGTATGTGTTGGTAAATTATATTTACATGTTTAACTTTATCACATCTTTCTTATTGTGTAACTGTCAGTTTAAAGCCTGTGAGTTTCTTGTACAAATGAGTATTTAAAGTTTTAAATCAAAAGCAAATGGAGTGGCATTATTGTAAAATCTGGGAAAATAATCTTTTAAACTTGGATAGTTTTGTTAACCTATCTTTTATAAAATTGGGTTTTAAATGTTTTAATAATCTTGTCCCAGAGGTGATTATTCAAATGATTTCAAAGCCACCCACAGCAGGAGTCGTAACAAGGAGAGCTGTAAATCGATTCTAATTCAGAAAGATGCAAAACATTTGGACAGTCTTTCTCATTTCAAGCACCTTTTTACTACAGTTCTTTTTTAAATTGTTATATATCTTGCTTATAGTATTAGCAGATTATTGCCAATACACAATTCAAATGCATTAACAATGTTTGCTGTTTTTTCCTGTTTACTGGTAATACCTGGTTGTTGTGAAATATAACTGCTTAGGCCAGGGATGATCAGTCAGGATGTCTGTTTTTATTCTGATCCACACAGCTGTGATTATAACTAACCTGACACTATCGGTCTGAGTAACAGCTGGGTCTTTTACTATCTTCTGTCATTTTTTGTAAAAAGAAGAATGTTTAATTCTGAATCCACTTAGAGGTAGACTAGATCATAACATATGAAGTATTGAAGTCTGACACCTGTAATATTTTTTGTAATTGTGAGTCAATGACAGAACTTAAATCTTTGTCACAGATTAATGGTTAAAGACCTGCAGGCTGATGGACATGCAGCTCCCGCATTACATTTTTCTAACTCTAAACCTAAAGATTGTACATACAGTTTGAGTCGGGATGCTGCGTCCTTTTGTCTCTTGGTAATTTGTCCACAGGGAATACAGCTTCGTTTGAGCAATATGGTGTGCGCTTTTTAGTTTAAGAGGGAATTTATTTTTCCAAAATCGGTCCCCTCTCTCTCTCTCTTCATGCCATTTAAACCTCACCCCCTCCAGAGGAGGAGTGTCTGGCACAGTGAAGAGCTGGTTGTTGCTCACAGAACTGTATTTGATCTTTTTTCACCACCAGCTGCTGTTTAGAGACTGTTTAAAATGATGGCGTTTGGATCACCTGTTGTTGGAAATGTCATCATTTTAAAGAGCGCTGAGAAACACTTGACTATTTAAAACACAGCATTTAGAAATTAAACTGGAGTTTGCAGATTATGTAACAAACTGATGATGATGAACTTCTGTCACCTGCAGTCCTCTAAAGACATTCAGCAGAAAAAAGGAGGGTGGTCAAACATAGCTGAAGAGGTGTTTTAAGGAAAATAGAGATGTGACTCTGTGGTGTCTGACTGTTGAACCAGATAGAACATTTTAATAGAACCAGATGAGAAGGGCCTACACTAAAATGGCTTTAGTGAAGCGTTCATTATTAATCGGTTCTGTCCTTGATGAGTTTTTATTTTGTTTCCTACAGGCTACGTGATCTACCGTGTTCGTGTGCGCCGAGGAGGCCGTAAACGCCCCG
This sequence comes from Callopanchax toddi, assembly GCA_006937965.1. Lineage (NCBI taxonomy): Eukaryota > Metazoa > Chordata > Actinopteri > Cyprinodontiformes > Nothobranchiidae > Callopanchax > Callopanchax toddi. The sequence continues at coordinate 272,258 of SSNR01000416.1, read as the reverse complement.
TCCCCAAGGGAGCTACCTACGGCAAGCCAGTGCACCACGGAGTGAACCAGCTCAAGTTTGCCCGCAGTTTGCAGTCCACTGCTGAGGTACGTTGGTCTTCACTGGTGTCAACATCAGATGCTACAGAGCTGTTCCTGTCTGAGGAGTTTGTGTGGTGCTGACTACTCAAATCATTCAGACCGAGCCCTGTTATCACAAAAATGTAGAGGTTTCCTTCATGTGGTGTCTTGTTAATTCTAAATATAGAATGACACAGATTAGACAATATGAACAGTGCATGTTGATTCTTTATAACAAGTACATGACTCAGTTGGACGGTATGAATGAGACTGATCAGTATACTAGCTCATTTATTAAGAACATTTATAAAATATAACATAAAACCTGAGGGTTAGGGTGAAATGTTTCTGAAACATTCTTGTAGGTATAACGTGGATATTTTTGCATGTTGGAAAGAAAAAAGTTTCAGGCCCACTTTTATTTAAAAACTACAATCACATCAGCCCCTGTTGTGACAGTGTTTTTACAGTTTTCTTGCTCACGACTCAACCTGAAGTTTGAGTTTACTTTATCATTGGACCAGAAACAAACCATCTCTACGGAGTGGTTTCAGATCGAGCCTTTTAAACATTTTTTGTGGCGCTCATCTTTCCCCAAATTGATGCTTTATTGATCCCTGAGAGAAATGTATTTGTTACAGCAGCAGACAAACTTAACAAAATATACTTTTAATTACATTAAACTCATTTTTAGTTATTTTCAGAAATGTTTTTCCCTGTAAATTTATCACCTACACCTTTTTAAAGATCAAAATGTTCTTGTAAATTTGCTGCATTAAAGGGATATTCCACCAGTAAGTGATTTTTTATTTTTATTTTATTTTATTTTTTGTCTGTTGCCATATTCTTCAGTTAGATCAGTAGACAAAAACAATTAGTAACCAGCCCAGCTGTTATCCTGGTCCAGCAGTACTCCTTTAGTTTTAGCTTAGCGTAAAACACTGTAAGTGAATGGTAACAACTAGCATTGTGAGGAAAAAAGTCCTTAAACTCACTCAGTAGTGATACTAATTCTGCCTAGTGACCTCAATAAACATATCGACTACAAGTGATAATAAAAAGTAACACGAAGGAATTACAGGAACTATTTTAGACTCGGGACTACTTTAAGACAAAGAACAGCTGTAAGCCTCCGCTGAACGGTGCAAGGACATGACGCAGCGTCTCCATGGAGACCTACTTCTATAAACACGTTTGCAAACCTCACAGATGATGAGAAATAACAGTCAGGAGCTGCACAGAGATTATCTTTAAAAAAACATTGCCAGGTTTAGTCTGGTAGCCTGTATTTGTATTTACAAACGTAATGCTGTTTACAAAGTGTTTTTGCCCCCTTACCTAACTGATGAATATGGCAATACAAAAATCACTTTCTGGTGGAATATCCCTTTAATACCAGAAACTGTTTTTATCACATTCAGGTTCTTCCTGTTAACTTTAAGACACTAGTCTTTAAAGTTTAGACTTTTAGTCTTAAGTACAAAATCAGGTGATGCTGATTTTATAATGAAAAGTTGAGCTTCTTGTTTTTCTTGGGAACTAAAGATTTTCCAGATCAGGATAAAAATTCTTTCACATTAAAAGGATCTGGACATTTTAAAGATGAAATGTTAGTTCTGGTTTTGTACACGAGTCTGTTTAATGTAGATACACATCAGACTGTTAGTGGAGGGATTAACACGAGGAGAAAATACCAGCATGTGTTCTAAATACTGAGCAGTAGATGTTTGCTAACACCTGTTTAATTTGTTGTTCTGTTGTTTCTCATATCAGAAGATGATCTGATCTGAATCCATCAGACTGGAGTCATGTTACGGCTCAAACAGCTGATTGATGAGATGTTACAGCGTAAACTCACATGCTGTTTGTCAGCTTGTGGCTCATTAGCAGATCAATCAGCTGTTTATTAATAATTATAAGCTTGATTAAACTGTTTTTATCTTGTTGATCAACCTCTTAAACTGCAGGATAAAGTTTGTGTTCCTAATCAATTGTAGAGCTCCAGATAAGTTATAACATAAATCTGTCTCTTGTGCCTGTTGTGGTGCAGTCAGGACACTGATTTATTGATAAATAATTTTTATTTCTGAGATTGAGATCAAAACCATGTTCTTTGTATATTCTCATTTTAGAGATGTCTCGTTCCAATATTGATATCGAAAATAAGTCTATCGACCAAGTGTTATATCGTTATTACAGTTATGTTTATTTTGTTTGCACTATTTTTTGTGAACACTAAGAGCATTGATCTCATTCTTCTGGGCAGTGTGTGAAATTGAAACGTTGTAGCAGTTAGTCAATGAACACTGGTGTTATTTCCTTATGCCCCTGCCCTCAGCTGTTCCTATCATTTGCTGATGGTAGAAAAATAACCAAAGTGACACTGAATTAGTATTTTGCACTTTAAAAATACATCTTTTTGTTTATTTACTTGCTGTTGCTGGCTTTTGTTTTCTGAGTAATATCACTTGATCCAGCCTTTCATACACCCCACACTACGAAACGGGTAAAAGCTGTATGATTGGTGCTGATTTCGTATCAGATTAATATCGGTATCAGTCGGTACTGAAGGCTGTAACATCGGTATCAGTCTCTACTGAAGGCTGTAATATCGGTATCAGTCAATACTGAAGGCTGTAATATCGGTATCAGTCGCTACTGAAGGCTGTAATATCGGTATCAGTCGCTACTGAAGGCTGTAATATCGGTATCAGTCAATACTGAAGGCTGTAATATCGGTATCAGTTGCTACTGAAGGCTGTAATATCGGTATCAGTCGCTACTGAAGGCTGTAACATCGGTATCAGTCTGTACTGAAGGCTGTAATATCGGTATCAGTCGCTACTGAAGGCTGTAATATCGGTATCAGTCGGTACTGAAGGCTGTAATATCGGTATCAGTCGCTACTGAAGGCTGTAATATCGGTATCAGTCGCTACTGAAGGCTGTAATATCGGTATCAGTCGCTACTGAAGGCTGTAATATCGGTATCAGTCGCTACTGAAGGCTGTAATATCGGTATCAGTCAATACTGAAGGCTGTAATATCGGTATCAGTCTGTACTGAAGGCTGTAATATCGGTATCAGTCAATACTGAAGGCTGTAATATCGGTATCAGTCAATACTGAAGGCTGTAATATCGGTATCAGTC
>SSNR01000416.1:239188-261087 GCA_006937965.1 Callopanchax toddi | reverse complement strand
GGGGGGGGGGGGGGGGGGGGGGGGGGGGGGGGGGGGTTGCATGCAGATTAAAGCGATCCGTCCTGTAACGCTGGTCCAAAGTTAGCATCACCGGAAAAATGACTGATGGTGCACCCAGACCCAGAGCAGGTCTTTGGTTTCTGTTACTGCTGACACACACCCGCCCTCTTGTGGCGGTTTTGTGACATTACAACAAGCATTATTTACAGTGCTTTTAGATGGAAAACCTTGGTAGCGATTGCCCTCTTGTGGCAATAAGGTGAAATTACAACTAACATTTACACCGCTTTTAGTTTAAAAACCTTTAAAAAATAAACAGTAAATTAAAGAACACTATCTCTAATGTAAAACCATTATTCAGACCTACGTAAGATATGTTAAAATACTGTAATTTTTAAAGGAACATAAATTTAGGCAGTAATGTTTTAAAACAGCTAGCTGATGAAGTGAGGTGTATTCAGCAGGGATGGTAGTTACAGTAAGACAGTAAAATAAAGAACACTATCTATTCAACCATACTTAGGATATGTTTAAATACTGTCATTTTAAATGAAAGTCATAAATCAAGGGAGAAATGTTTGAAAACAGCTACAGTGAGATGTATTCAACTGGAATGGTAGTACAAAGCAGTGAACTATCATGTGACTTTGTGGATCTTTGGTTTCTGCTTTGGCTAAAAAACACCTGCCCTCTTGTGGTGGTTTTGTGACATTACAACAATCATTACTTACAGTGCTTTTAGTTGAAAAACCTTGGTATCTATCGCCCTCTTGTGGCAATAAGGTGAAATTACAACTAACATTATTCAAAGTGCTTCAAGTTTAAAAACCTTGAATAAAAAATACAGTAAAATAAAGAAAATTATCTATTCAACCATACTTAGGATATGTTAAAATACTGTAATTTTTAAAGAAACTCATAAATAAAGGCAGTATTGTTAGAAAACAGCTAGCTAATGAAGTGAATTATATTCAGCATGGATGGTAAGCATGTTGGTCTGCACATATAATTTGTGGGGATGCAGTGTTATTTCTGCATCCTTTCATCAAAATATTGGTGGGGACACGTCTCCTCCATCCATGCCAAATCTACGCCCATGGATAAGACTACTGTTGCCTGTAGTCACACCAAACAGTAATCAAAAACCGTTTCTAAAAACTGAGAGCTGCTTTAGTTTGTCGTGTTTATCAGAATTAATTCATGATTTAACAAAGGGGGGATTTACCATTTCACTAGTTGGATTGGATGGCTTTGTTCCTTTAATAATTGAAATCACTTAATTTAGCATTTTATCTTTGTCTAATTTGAAAACTGGTTTGCTGATCTGAAACATTTGTGACAAAAAACAGAAATGAATAAATCTGTAAGGTGAAATCCTTTTTGAAAAGAGTATTTTGAACTAAATTATTTTAACACATAAATTAACAGCATAAACATAAACCTATCCATGTTTTTATCAGGTATTTAGCCCTATTTGCGGCCCCTGGATGATGGACCACTGCCTCCCTTCGCCTGGAGCTCGGTCCGCCTCTGCCCGGTGGTGGCAGTATGTCAGTGGGTTACGTTGACACCAGCACCGGGCCGGAGAGGGAGGAGTCCGTGAACTGGGTCACATGATCGCATACACTGCTCTCCTGCTCGTCGCTGCAGAAGCAGTCCTCACCTGGAGCTCAACCGGGTTTTCTCGTCGCTGAATGGAGAACTGTGTGTGTCGGTAACCGGAAGCAGGTCGGAACCGTCTGTCAGATCGAGGCAGAGCCTTTTAGAAACGAGCTGTTCTCTGGAGACGCATCCCCTTCAGCCTGCCTCTAACCGGTGACAGAACCTTTAACTTCATTTTTATTTTCAAACAACCCGATCAGCGACGTTCTAGTTGCTGAACACCAAATCAGAAAGACGGCTTCGAGGTAACGGAAGGAAACACAGGATGGAGTCGAGCAAAGCTGGTGAGTTGTGTTTGATTATTCTGCTGCTGGTGTTAATGAACGGGCTCGTTAGGGTGAAATAATATCAGGATCCGGAGCCCCGTGTTTTTATCAGGTTGGTTTCGTGTTTACGTTCGGAGCGAGGCGCTGAAGCGGCACCGTGTTGACGTTAAGGTGGGTTAGGAGGTCCGGGGGGGCCGCTGTTACGACCCAAGAGGCTCGGCTCGGTTCGGTTCGGCAGCACTGCGGTCCTTTCTGCTCACATGGACCAGCCATGCGAGCCATGTGCGCCTGTGTTTACGCTCCCCGTACGTCTCCGCTCATTGGCTGCGCCGAGCGGTGACGTAGGGATTACATAATTTGCCCCACTCAGAAAGTGTGGGCTTTTGTCGCGAATACACGTGAGGCGCATCGCGGAAGCGCGCGCGCTGACCCAGTTTTCACAGGAAAGAACATGCTAGGTCCACGTGGGGGCGCGAGGTGAAATAAAAGGAGAAATATAAAACAAAGTCATAGGAAATTTATAAAATCAACAATAAAACACTCAGAGTGGTGTGTTCAATGTAAACTGAGTTTCTAATGAGTTTTAATTAAAAACTTAAACAGAAAAACGTCCTAGAGTTACTGATTGTTTTCAGACAGATGTGGTTTATATGCTGTCATTATAGTCACCGTGTTATTATGTTAATATTTATTTAACTGACCAACACTTCATCTTTAAAACTAAAATAACAGGGATGAATGTAAATGTATAACCTCAAGGTTTGTTTGTGAACAAATGCAGTAATTATTACTTGAGTCTTTGTGACTAGAGGAAACTGACATAAGAATAAACAGTGAAAAAAGCCTGTGTGTGTGTGTGTGTCAGATACAGAGTCTAATAATCAGAATAAAGCCCAGCCAGTTTAATGTCAGTGACATGTTTTACTTTGTTACATAATGTTATTGTTTATTTCCTTTTAAACAGTTTAAGAGATGTTTCATGCAACTTCATTTATTCACATCGTTTTCACATCTAATATAAGTTTAAAGAGAAAAGATGTGCTTTGGGGTTTTAATTTTTAAACAGTGGTCCTACATCCATAACACAGAGTTTTATATTAAGTTGTATTTCTGATGGATTTGAAAGCAACACAACTTTTCAAAATCCTTATGTTTAATTTGTTTTTATGAAGACATTTCATGTCAAATATTATGTCTTTTGCTTTATTTATGCTTATATTAGATGCTCTTCACTCAGAGTCCTGGGTTTGGGTTTATTTGCACTACGTATAGTAATCCTGGTTATTTTCAAAGTATGGTTTTACTCTTTTGTTTGTGGACGTGAATCTTTTTTGTTTGGATGCACGATGACACTTTTGCTATAAAACGATTAATTTTCCTGAATCAGCTGTGAATGAAAGGGGTTGTGTTTAAAATTAGTCATGGAACAAAGATGCAATAATGAATCTTAACCTTAAATACATAAATATTTTCTGAAGAGTGCACTTTAAGGTAAGATCTGTGAAGCCTGTCACTGTATCTGGCTGCAGCCTGCAGGGATGGACCAGACTTCACATCCATGTGAAGCTGACATTATGTAATGGCTGTTACCTAATCACTGAGATGGGCAGGGTAGGAAATCAGGTCAGCCTGTGTTGGAGAGCGGCTCTGCCCAGGCTGCAGCAGCAGCTCGTCTGTCTGCCCGCCCGCCTCCAGCAGGCTGTTGTTGTATTCTGATCTGGCCTCTTTAAATTAAGCTGGTTAGTCTGGGCCTGCTGGCTGAGTTCCATTTCACTGAAGGAAACTGCATCAGCTGAAAGAACTGTAGATCTGTGAGGAAACAACAAGAGCGCCACCCACTGTCAGCTGAGGGAAGTGACTCGTTGGAGACAACTAAAGTAAAATTATTGTGCTTTTCCCACAGGTTAGGGTCATAAACCTGAGAAAGTTAGACATTTTAAAAGACTTGTTTATACTGTCCTGCCATCGCAATCAACCTATTGGGCATCCCTCTCTAAAGCAAGGGTCCTGTTATCTGAAAACTACAGCTGATCAGCTGAAGTCTCTCAGGTCTTTGCAGGAGTTTGATCCTGTTAAAAACTTAGAGAAATTATTTATCTGCTGGAGACGATTTATAGGAGTCATTTTTTTCTCCGTTAGTCCACTTTCCTCTGCTGAGAAGCAAAAGTTTTAATAAAAATGCAAACTCAGTTCTCAAGGCGTTGGGACAAATTGGAACATTTGAATCATTTAAAAGTTCTGAGCATTGATGATGACAGAAAAAACCTCTAAATGTTAGGAGTCTGATCCTCAGAAACATGAAGTCCTTTAAGTCTGAGCCGTTTCTCCACCAGGAGGCGTGATCGCCTACATCAGCTCTTCCAGCTCTGCCTCCAGCCCGGACTCCTGCCACAGCGACTCCTCCAACAGCAGCTACCAGCCCTCCTCTCCTCTCCGCGGCTCCTCGCCGAGCCACGGCCAGCAGAACCAGACCGGATCCGGTGGACAGAACCTTCCAGGGGCTCAGAAAGGCGGACGCTCCTCGTCTTCAGGCAAAGGAGGCGTCACAAGTAAGCAGCTGTTCTCAGTGGAGTTCCTGGCGTTGAGTTTAGCTCAGATTAGACATTTTGGGGTTTTCGTGATTTATAAAAAATCAGCTCGTCAAACTGAGCTGGAAAAAGCAAAATAATAATTAAAAATGAATAAACTGTAGTTGCAGGTTTTTCCTCGTCTACAACGTTAAATGGTTTGCTCTGACAGAAGATGACCTCACTGTGCATCATGAGACTTTTACTCAAACAGGAAGTTGAGTCGTAGTTTGACTTTAATTAAAGGTTTGTGAATTTTGATGGACATTTAAAGTAAAATTAGATCAAAAATTGGCCTCCAGTTAATTTAGAGAAAACACAGAACTGATGCTGTGAGCTGATTTAACAACTTAGAGAAAATAGAAATAAAAACTGGTGATGGGAGGACAACGGCAAAGCAATAAGAAAATAACATACATCAACAATTAATGGAAAAGTCAGATACGTGTACATCATACAGCATGTACACAGTACCAGTTAAAAGTGGGGCTCATCGTTTTATAGAAAATAACCAGACAACAGGAAATAATACAACAACGTCTGAGAGGAAACTAGAGACGACTTCTAGTAGAATCTTCCACCACGTTCTTCCTCTGTAGATTGATATGCTGTAATGTGGGCACTGTCGCCACCTAGTGGTGAGGTTGGTGTGGGTATTTCTGTCAGAATGATGTGGTTGAAGATATTTTCATAAAACCTGTTTTAAAACGTACCTGGATCCACGTAGACGGGGCCTAAATGACACAGATGTTCTTGATTAAGTTTATAAAAATCTCAATGTCTCAGGGTGTCGTAAAACACCAAAGAGCGCCAAAAATGTCCGCTCGATGCAGAGGTCGAGTCTCCGATGGCGGCTCCAGGGTCGGGCAGGTTTTAATGGTTGATCATGTTGACGTCTGATAAACTGTAAGAACGTGTTTCTGCTCCACCTAGAGATCAGTGGGCTGGTGCTGCTGTGTAAGGTCTGTGGAGACGTGGCCTCTGGTTTTCACTACGGGGTCCATGCCTGTGAGGGCTGCAAGGTGAGGAGGCTCCCTGAACGCGCGCACACGCACACACACGCACGCACGCACACACACACGCTCTGCAGGACCTGCAGTGCTCAGGCTGAACCTGAAGTGGGTCACTGCAGACGCTGCCATCTGTGCAGCTCTGAACAGAGAAACTGGTTCACTCTCCCCTTATTTTATCCCCCCAACACACACACACTCCATGTTGCTGTGTGGCCTAGTTAGCTCTGTGTGTGTGTGTGGGGGGGCACATAGATATCTGTATCATTCAGCTGAATTTAGCTGTTTTATAAATAAACTGATTTAATGGTGACGTTAAACTGTTGACAGATTTAAAAATTCCTGAAGAAAAGATAAAGAATCTGCTCTCTGGAGGACGTTCATTCAAATAAGAGACCAAACAGTCTCATCGGCAGTGAACTGGTCACATGAAACACGTCTACAAATAATAACAAACCCTTGTGTTTCCAGAGTGTTTAGATGTTAAACACTTTGTGTTCAATTCAATTTTATTGTCTACAAAGTCCGACCAGCTGAAGGTCCAGTAGTTCTAGCTCTGGCCTCCTGTTTAGAGCTGTAGTTTCCTCACGGAGCTGCAACATGCACAACTTTACAAAATGGTCAAAAGGTTCTTGATTTCCTGGAGTGCCTCAGGGCCCTGCTCTCGTCATGCTGACATTTTGAACATTCACACAGTTTGTGAGATAAATCTTGTGTGTATTTTTCTATTTCTTTCGTTTTTATATATCTCCATCCACCCACAGGGCTTCTTCAGGAGGAGCATCCAGCAGAACATCCAGTATAAGAAGTGCCTTAAGAACGAGAGCTGCCCCATCATGAGAATCAACAGGAACCGGTGCCAGCAGTGCCGCTTTAAGAAATGCCTGATGGTGGGGATGTCCAGAGACTGTGAGTAGCTGAGACCAGGTTTATGGAATCATGATGTTTAAAGTTGTGAAATCTTTTTAAATGTTGACCCAGTTCTGTTAGTCTACTGGGTTCCTGAAGGGTTCTAGAGACCCTCTAGAGATAGATGTATATGTGAACCCAGCACTGAGTAGACTCTTCTCTCTGCTCAGCCGTCCGTTTTGGTCGGATCCCGAAGCGGGAGAAACAGCGGATGCTGCTGGAGATGCAGAGTGCCATGAACAACATGATGAACAGCAGCCAGCTGCACGACGCCCCCACGCTGCCCGCTGCTAAAGTTCTGCCGGCCGAGCCCGGCCCTTCTCCTTCATCTTCGCCACACTCCAGCCAATCAGACTCGAGCTCCGACCCGGAGCCCGTTGCGTCCATGGAGACCAGCTCGGCCTCGCCCAGCGCCTCGGACAGCAGCGAGGAGGAGGTGATCGGCTCCGTGACCCGGGCCCACCAGGAAACCTTCATGTACAACCAGGAACAGAGCAGGCTCCCGGCAGAGCCGTCACCAGACCCCCTGATCAGGGACGATACCAACCAGAAGGACCAGGACGCCTGGAACCACAGGAACAACTCTGTAACCATGGCGATTCAAAACACGCCTCCCAACCTGGGCTGTCCTCAGGCGAGGGAGGACAACACTCCCCCACAGTGTCCCTTCAGTCTGTCCCAGAGCGGCACCACCACCCACAGCCCCACCTACATCCACGGAGCCGTCAGGGCCCCGCCCACCGGGGCCAACACCGTCTACGGCAAGCCAATATGGCCCGGAGGGAACCGGATGTATCTGGTAAGGTTCTGCTGCTCCTACCAGCTGATTCAGCTTGAGTTCACTGACTGACGGGCCTGGGGGGTGCTGGTCTCTGTCTTCAGGTGTGTCCCATGAACACGTCTCCTCACGTAGACCCGCTGAAGGCCGGCCATGAGGTCTGGGAGGAGTTCTCCCACAGCTTCACCCCCGCCGTCAGGGAGGTGGTGGAGTTTGCCAAGAAGATCCCAGGCTTCAGAGACCTGACCCAGCACGACCAGGTCAGCCTGCTGAAGGCGGGCACCTTTGAGGTACATCCCCTCATCCGTCAGGTCTCATCGGGTTCTGCCTGAGGCTCACACTGAACCGTGTTGTGGTGTTCTCCTGTCCTGCAGGTGCTGGTGCTTCGCTTTGCCTCCCTATTTGACGTGAAAGAGCGCAGCGTCACCTTCCTGGGGGGGCAGAAGTACAGCGTGGACACCCTGAGGGCCATGGGCTCCGGAGACCTCCTCAACTCCATGTTGGATTTCAGCGAGAAGCTCATGAACCTGGGCCTCAGTGAGGAGGAGATGAGCCTCTTCACAGCTGTGGTTCTGGTCTCTGCAGGTGAGTTCTGTCGGGCCAACCTGACCCTCAGAGGCTTTAGATCAGGACCACCAGGCACCATGTTCTGGTCCCCGAGCTGTAATTCTTAAACCACATCCATGTTGCCATAGCGAGGCGGTGTGGTATCCTATGCACAGCTCATTGTTACACGATGAGCTGCTGGCGTTGGAGCGGTGTACTATCCATGTGTCTGTTCAGTCAGAGGAGCAGCGTCCCACAAGCCACAAAACCTGTGCTCAAGTTAAAAAAACTGAAAAAATTTTTACTAAATAGAGAGGTTCTAATGTTTGTTCACCTGAACATCCTCTAGGTGGCGACAGGAGACCACGTTAGTTAACCAGAACCAGCTCAGGTCCACCGTCCTGCAGGTTTGAGATGTTTTCTTTAAAACACTTGATTTAAATCTGACCTGCTGAGATCATTCAACCACTGAACCAGGTGAGATGAACGTCTTACACCTGCAGGACCGGGGCCTTCTAGGACCTGAGCTTGTGATCCCTGGTTCAAAACGTGGAGGAAACTGATTAAAATACTTTCAAAATAAGAGTTTCTGTGTCACCCTTTCCAGCTCGTTGTGCTGAGGGACATCCAGAGAGAGAAGGGCCAGGTTGGGTATTTGGGGACATGGCCCAGTCAGGTCCTGGTCTCGGCTCGGTCGGCCCTGGTTTGAAACACGTTTTGTTTTTTCTCACGGTGTCGTTTTTTTCCCCGTTCTCCCTCCCAGATCGCTTGGGCATTGAGAACGTGAACTCTGTGGAGGCCCTCCAGGAGACGCTGATCCGGGCCCTGCGGAGCCTCATCACCCGGAACCACCCCAACGAGTCGGCCATCTTCACCAAGCTGCTGCTCAAGCTGCCGGACCTGCGCTCGCTCAACAACATGCACTCTGAGCAGCTTCTGGCCTTCAAGGTCCATTCCTAAACTGTCCTCCAGGTCTGGACCCTCCTTGGACTTTAAAACCAGTAGGAGCAGCACCTCCAGGCCCCGAGAGACCCCTCTGTCCTGAGACTGTCTCTACAGCGAGGCGCTTCAGAACGTTGTTGTACTGTAGGTGTGACGTACAGCCACACTGATTGGTGTTTGTGTAGCAGCTGTTTAAGGTTAGAAGCACTTTTCTGTCGTGTGTCTGGGATGTTTGCATTCATAGTGCAATATGTGGCTGGTTCCCCGGGTCGGAGCGGCCCGGGGGACTCTGGGTGTCGGGAAAGCCGCTGGAAGCTTTCCCTCGGGGCCACCAGAGAAAACAGAATGTAGCTTTTAGTTTGAATGAGCTCATTGTGCAGTTGTTGTGTCTGTGTTGTGTTGTGACTCTGTGACTGATCCAATGTGTGAGTGACGGATCACACTGGGACTCTGGACCTGGCTGAACCCGGTTCCTCCCTGAGTTCCCTGAGTTCTGTTGGACTCGTCCTCAGAACTCTGATGAGTCACTTTAGTCCCACAAGTCCAGAAGATCCAGAACCTCTGTCCTGTGGGTCCGTTCTCCAGACTGCAGTAAACATAGATTTATAAATAATATATACCGTCATACATACTGTATAGATGAATATCCATGAATAAATTTTCTAAAAGAACGTTATTTGTGTGTAATTATCAGTGAATTACATAGAACTTGACCTGTGTGTGTGTGTGTGGTAAATGGAGCATAACCGGTGACATACATTAATAATTTAAGAATATAAAGATGATTTGAACAAACATTTAATTAAACTCAACTCTGACTAAATCATCTTAAAACAACAAATCCAGGTCAGTGGGATTGACATAAAATCTAATGAAACATACTTTATTAAACCCAGAAGGATGCTGGTTGTCCTCAGTTCTATCTGAGGCCGGTTGTAGCTGTGGACAGGAAGGATCTGAAGATGAAGATGGTTCGGTATCAGGGCTGAAAGTTCAGATTCCACCATCTGTTGTTGACCAGCTGCTGATCCACCTCCTTTGCCTTTTCTGCTCCTCTTCTATTCTCTGTCTGCTGGTATCGTCTGAAAGCCGGGCAGAGAGACGGAGTCTGGATCTGATCCTGAACCAGGTCTCAGTGAAACATGAGATTCTGACTGGATCCTCATCAGAGCTTCAAGCTGGTCCATCTGATTCAGGAGAGACCTCACGCTCCCCGTTAGGATGGATGGAAGTGATGTGAATTAGCATCTCTAGTAAATAAGTATCTTGTTGCTATGGTTACGCATCATAAGTGGCCAAAAAGTAAAAACGTTGCAGCCAAAATCTTCCAAGCAGTACAGGATTCAGACCAGAACGTCTTCAATCTGAAACAGAAAACCATCTTAACGTTTTAATCCATTACACATTTAAACCAGAGCGTACGCGTCAACCCAGCTGGGATCACTAAACGGAACCTGCTGATGCTCAGAGATAACGGCTCAGTAGAGTCTGGACAGGGTGATGAACTCGAGAGAAATAGAAAGTTATCTTCAGTCAGGGGTAACACCTCCAGCCAGCAGCAGATGGCGCCATCCCTCCATCTGCAGCATGTTCCTGCAGAAACCTCACAGTGTTCATCCTCTAAAGTCAGAACACAGAATAAAGTTTGACTCCACCGACCACCATTAGAGGTTTATAATATTATGAACAAGAACATTTTCCATCCAGATCAGCTGCTGTCAAACTGATTTAAAATAAATACACAAAGAGTCAATCTGAAAAATGTCATAATAATTACACAGAGGGATCATTTAGAGTCACTATCTAACCTTCAGCTTCTCCCAGTCAGAGCTCATGGTTTTGGTTATGAAGTTCATCTCAAGGGGATCAGGATACTTCCTGGGAGTAGACTCCGACCCAGAACTCACTGGAGGGGTTCCAGATCCTCTTTGGTCTGAGGACCTTCAGGAGGAGCTGGAGAGTGTCTTTGGGAGGTCTGGGTTTCTCTCCTGAACCTGGTACCTGTAAGATCTGACCTCAGAAAAGACAGGAAAGGAATGTCTCACAACCAAAAATGTCTCGCTCATATTCAACAATTAACTGCTCGTTCTAACGTCCTACATGATGAAAAATATTTTAACTACATAAGAATCCCACTAAAATCATCTGGGCCAAGCAGGCAGCCCTGTGGGACCAGCACCCATCATTCTTCTAGTCTGATCCCACCTGATGAGGTCAGCAGCAGTGCCACCAGGATCTGGAGGTGATGGAGGGCTACAGAGTCTTCACCTGGATGGGAGGTAGACTTCTGAGACGTTTACAGACTCGTTCAGAGTCCTGAGACATTTGAGTCAAGACTCCTGAGTCTGTGCTGTCCTGATACAACAAAACAACAGTTTCAGTACTGTTGTTTCCAAGATTCAGACAAACAACATATTACAAAAACCAGGTGCCTGCAGGCATGCACATTGCTATGCGCTCCCTTTTTGTAAAGAGGAAAACGCTAGGAGGGAAGGGTTTGGTTTGGGGAGGTGATAAAAAACATGTCCATTTCCCTGCGCTCAAGAGAACTCAGACGCAAACAGGAAAAAAAAAGCCTCCGACATAAAGCACATACTCTGACAGTCACAAAAACATAAGACCCATGATGGTGGGTGGGAGTTAACAGGAGCACCCATGCACCTGGTCGAAGCCGCTGCAATAGCGCAGCCTTCAGACCAAGTTTACAGGAGTGGAAAGAGGATTCGGAGGACGAGGTTTACTCCGAGGCAGCTTCCTCATCATGCATTCCAGAGGGGGGAGTAGAATCCCAACTTCAGGGTTGGCCGGGAGGCCGGATAAGACTAGTGGATTTGTTTTGGCTTCAGACAGAGAACCATTTTCTCTCTGTCGTAGTGTAGTAGCTGGCTCCATACATCCAGTCAGCCGAATTATGGGCATCTTCCATCCACTGAGCTGCAGCAGTCTGAGCATTTACAGCCCGGCACACTTCGTTGAGCACGGGTAGTTTGCCAATCATCCCCGATATCTCCAGAATCTTTCTATAAGCCAGGTACCCCCAATCAGCAGGTTCCTGACTATCATGAAGCCAAATATGTATACATCTTCAACGTCTTCCAAGGAAAGAGGAGAGAGACACATTATCTTCCACCAGGAATCCAGAATATATCCCCTAACCATCCAAAAAGTGGAAAAAACTTTATCAATAGCATTCAGAGACCAGCTGACAGGGACCGAGACATCCCCCCAGAGGAACTCCTCCAACCACCCAACAGGAGGTCACTCATCAACGCATTGGGTCCATACCTTCGGAACCTGGTCAATGCTCATGACGAGGAATGAGCTGCCATCAGTCAGGATCTGGACCAGGAGCAGACGTGACTGTAGAGGTGTAGCAGAAGCAGGACCAACTGTGGAAACGTTGGCTCTTTGCATTAACTTTATATAATTAATATTAAAAGCCGTTGGAACTTCTGAAATGCTGTAATTCTACTTTAGTAAGCATAGAAACACCAGACAAAAAGATCTAAACACTGAAGCAGAACCTTTGTTGTTTTTCTCTTAAACTGGACCACAGCAGGATTAGAGGAGTTTCTGTTGCTGGAGATTTTTCTCCTGTTGCTTCATCCACAGCTGCAAACACATCATTCTAATCAAGAACGTCTCCAACCTTCAGATTGTTTGTCCTCTTAGTTAAAAAAGAAAAAACGCCAAGTTTTCCATGTTCTGCTGTAAACTTTAGATGTTTTAGAACAACTAACAAGAAGAAAATAATGAGAACAGCCTGAGTGTCAGCTTCAGCTCCACAGCAGAAAATGTTTGCTTTCATTGCTGACCTGAGATAATAACCAGGATCTCAGTGTAAAACGGCAAAATACAAAAACAAACCCTTTGATTTGACCCCATTTCTAAGGCTCCAGTCAAAAACAATGCATACATCAGAAAACTAATCCCTTTATTTTTCATAAAATAAAGAGAACCTGGGACTTCTGCACAGTGACGCCATGACATGACACAACAGTAGAGTAAACAAACCAGAGCAACAAAACAAAACTCACAATTTAAAAAGAATTCAAGCACAAAACTCTCAGAACCACCTTTATTCTCAGGAGCCAGTTCACATTAGCTGTCTGGACAGCAGATCAGCTGACAGAGCTCCAGTTTAATGCTCAGACTCACTCCATCATCACAGTTTGTGTAGAAAAGACAAATTACACAAGGAGACACCCAGAGGGACAGAATCTGTGTTGGACGACGGTTTCTGTTCTGCTGGTTCGACCTGTAACATCAGCTAGTCCCGACCAACGCTGCTCTACTGTTTCTTTGTTAGGACGCATGTTCAGACTTGACAGCAAGGAATTTTATTCCTTCATATTCTGCAAAAACATTTTCATTTCATGCAATCATCTGAAAAAAAAAATCAGTGTTCTGAAAATATACATCCTGTTTCCTTTGTGCTGTGAAAAGCTTCTCTGGTTTTACTGGTTTGTAACTGAGTAACTGGTGGGAGAGAGAGCAGCGAAGGGGCGGAGCTGCAGGAGGATTTCCTGCTCCACCAATCAGAACCCACCATCTTTACAAGCACCAACCTTTAATCAATAAAAAGGGATGAAGTCTTCTGGCAGCACTCAGACCTCTGGTCATGTGATCACAACAACCATCTTCCACTGGGAGGAAAAGTTTTAACGCTAAAGTCAGATTGTATCATTTCCTGAATGAAGCAGAAATAGGAATAACTTTAAATCAACATGCTGCAAAAAACCTGTGTAAACGAGCTCATCATAACATCTGGATCTGAACTACACTTCCCAGAATTCCCATCAGATTAAGTTTTACTGGAGAACAATAATAAAAACTATTTTATAACGGATGTTTTGTGGTTTTTTGAGGGACATGTGTGTGTTTAAGACTCTTATTGTGAAGGATTGAAGGAAGTTCCTTATGTTCTGCTGCTAGATGATTTTTTAAATATTTTACCCAGAATCACCAACCCACCAGTTAGACTACTACTACTACTACTACTACTACTACTAAAAACAGAACCAATGCAGTTGGGTTCAGGAGGAAACGGTTAAATTTCTTTAAAGTATTTATATATTTTTTATTCTAAATGGGGGAAAGCTCCGATACGCTGTCAGAAAGCATAAATCATAAGAATTAAACACTAAAGAAAATTAGTCTAATTATGAAATCTTGGCCCAAAACATTTCCTCTGATTAGCTCATGATAGCATGTTAGCTCCTCTAGGTGTAATGACTTGACCTTGACATAGCACAAGGTCAACGACCCGCCGCCATAAAGACAAACTCAACAACGTGAGTTCAGGCTGGAGCCGTCTTCAGTCTTCCTGAAGCAGCAGAGACTTGAGTTTGACAAGAAGGTGGCGCTAGAGTGTCATTTCTAAAAGGTTTTCTAAAGACAAATGCGTATCTTTGACGTTCTGGATTTATTTGTCCATAAATTAATTCCAGAAGTATTTAGATCAGGACTGAACCTTTCATAATGTTTTTAGAATCGAGTCCATTAATGAAAAATGATCATATTTATCCTCTCTATAGTAAATACTCAACATATCAACCCATTACTTCAAACCAGGTGCGTTAAAGCAGAGAAACATCTAAAACATGCAGGATAGCAGCCCTTAAAAAGCCAGGGTTGGACCTTGTGGCTCTCCACCAATGAGGAAGCTAGGGAATGGTTCAGAGCCAGACATCAGCAAAGGTCGTCTTCCTGTTTGGAGACCAGCAGCAGGACCAGCTGTTGGTCACACCAATAACAGGG
The DNA here is from genome assembly GCA_006937965.1 of Callopanchax toddi. Taxonomy (NCBI): domain Eukaryota; kingdom Metazoa; phylum Chordata; class Actinopteri; order Cyprinodontiformes; family Nothobranchiidae; genus Callopanchax; species Callopanchax toddi. Next base: position 246,647 of record SSNR01000416.1, on the reverse strand, counting down.
TTTAGTCTATGGTTTGAGAATAAAACAAAGTCAATGTAGCCTGAAACGTGCTGCAGCAAACATCTGGTTACTGGTATTCTGTGGTTTAGTCTGCTTCAACAGAATATAAATATCCTAAATAAAAACATGAAAAATGAAAGGTGAGAAACAGAAAGTTACAGCAGCAGGTGACGGCTGCTCTGTCACATTATGGCTGATCAAACATTTTGTGGGTAAACTTTACAATAAAACAGCTGATTTATTGAAGTAAAATCACACTGGAGGTTCATAAAGCAGTCATTCAGAGTAACGTCTGTTATGTTTATGAGACCAAATCACTTTTAACTCGTCCTCATGAATAGATTTGATCTAAGAGACTTTTTTTAAAACTTGAGCTTCTCTGATTAAACAGGTCAGATTAGGAGCAGGAGGTGCATGTAAACCTGGTCAAAGTTCTGAAAGGTTCTGACCCAGAAGTCCAACTGGGCCGCAGGAGATCGGCCCCTTAAGCTCCGCCCCTTCAGCTCCTCTTCCTCTGATTGTCTCTGCATTCGTCTGAACAGGTGTGTGTTATCATGTGAGGTGTGTGTTATCATGTGAGGTGTGTGTTATCGTGTGAGGTGTGTGTTATCGTGTGAGGTGTGTGTTATAGTGTGAGGTGTGTGTTATAGTGTGAGGTGTGTGTTATAGTGTGAGGTGTGTGTTATCATGTGAGGTGTGTGTTATCAGTGTGAGGTGTGTGTTATAGTGTGAGGTGTGTGTTATAGTGTGAGGTGTGTGTTATAGTGTGAGGTGTGTGTTATCATGTGAGGTGTGTTATAGTGTGAGGTGTGTGTTATAGTGTGAGGTGTGTGTTATCATGTGAGGTGTGTGTTATAGTGTGAGGTGTGTGTTATCATGTGAGGTGTGTTATAGTGTGAGGTGTGTGTTATCATGTGAGGTGTGTTATCATGTGAGGTGTGCGTTACTGTGTGAGGTGTGTAGTGTGTGTGGTTAGTAGTGATGAGCGGGTCAGGGTTTTTATCGGCCCGCGGGTCCTGAACATTTGAAAACTTCTGACCCGCACCAAACCGCCCCGCATCACTACGTCTATTTTTACAACCCGCCCCGACCTGACCCGCCTCATTAAAAACATATTATAATATTAACTGAAACCTTTTTTTTAGTCTGACCATCTCCTTCAAACATTTTTTGACCGTCTCCAAAATGTGCTTATGCAAAGTTCAAAGTTTGCAGTTACCACATTTCTCTGTCACGTTTTCTTTTATAAATTCTAGTTTGTTTGGTAGTGTGGTGGTAGTGTGGTGTGTGTGTTGGTAGTGTGGTGTGTGTGTTGGTAGTGTGGTGTGTGTGTTGGTCGTGTGGTGTGTGTGTTGGTCGTGTGGTGTGTGTGTTTTGGTAGTGTGGTGTGTGTGTTTTGGTAGTGTGGTGTGTGTTTTGGTAGTGTGGTGTGTGTTTTGGTAGTGTGGTGTGTGTTTTGGTAGTGTGGTGTGTGTTTTGGTAGTGTGGTGTGTGTTTTGGTAGTGTGGTGTGTGTTTTGGTAGTGTGGTGTGTGTGTGTTGGTAGTGTGGTGTGTGTTTTGGTAGTGTGGTGTGTGTGTTGGTAGTGTGGTGTGTGTGTTGGTAGTGTGGTGTGTGTTTGGTAGTGTGGTGTGTGTTTGGTAGTGTGGTGTGTGTGTTGGTAGTGTGGTGTGTGTGTTGGTAGTGTGGTGTGTGTGTTGGTAGTGTGGTGTGTGTGTTGGTAGTGTGGTGTGTGTGTTGGTCGTGTGGTGTGTGTGTTGGTAGTGTGTGAGGTCTGGCTCTCTCTCTCTGTGACACTACAGTGATTGTATTGCTTTGATAAAGACCTGATTTACAGAAAGGAGCTGCTCTGAGGACTCGTGTGGAGAAACCAGCTGTTTGTCTGGACACTGTTTGCTCGGAGAGGAAACATTTTTCTCAATATTTCACTAACACTCTCAGTGCTGATGAGGTATCATACTTCTTCCTGTCAGCTGACCTTCAGAAGGTCTCCAGTCCAGCATGATAAATCTAGCCATTTACATCAATCAGCCATAACATTATGACCACTGATATGAAACATTCTGCTCCTAAAGTTTTGAAAGCAGAAAACCCCCATCTCCATAATCACGTGGGATTTTCCTGGTCTGAAGAAGTCCAGGGCATGAAAACTGATCAAGTCACTCAAGGCCAAAGGTGAAGGCCCATGTTATTGCCCCTTAGTAAGAGTTACCATTCACAAACTTAGTGGAAACGAGGCATTGGATCACAGTGTGTTGGAGTTTGTAGCTGCATAAAGTTCAGGTGATCCATGTGGATCTGTGTTCATGGCTGTAAGCGTCTGAGTATCAGATCCAGACCACAGACGGATAGAGTGGAGTAACACATCTCGGTTCTTAGCTCTTACTCAACGCTCCTGCCCCTCAGTGGGGAAAACAAACAGATATTTATACAGAGATGTATACAACGCTTTACAGCCAAAACATAAAATAAGCAAATAGATTTCATTAGCTTTTAGGGGAGCGACTGTTACAACACACCAGACAAATAATTAAATGTAGGGATGAAAAGATAGGAATATTTTGGCTCATAAATATTGTGAAGGGATTTAACACAGGTAGCATTATCATCGCAGAATGTTAAAAATGTTTGGAAAACAGTCCAAAAGTTCTCGTATAATCTGAAATTATAACACAAAAAGACTGGAATGCCTTTTATTTTATTTCATTGTAACTCACTAACCTGATGGAGTCAGGTCCTCCATTCCTTGTCCTCCATTTTTAACTGATTTAGACTTCTACCACTTGCCTTTACAGTTTTACTGTAGTGCTGTAACTGAACTGATCAGTCAGCTGATGACCCGTTGGGTTGAGTTTCTCTACCTACATTTACTAGATTTCCAGCCATCAGAGTGAGCATCCTGCTAAAACTGACAAATGTTCTGGTAGAAGAATAAAACCACATTGGGATATAATATCACAAAGTAAAAAGTCAGTTGTGTTTGACAAATGTGTGATTTTAAGCTATTTTATTAAAGGGAAACTATCTTTGATGATATTCAGCCATCAGGAGGTTTCTTCTGCTCATTTGTAAAAAAATGGACAAATATGATCAATATATATATATATATATATATATTTTTTTTTTTCTAAAAACACTGTTTCCTAAGATTAAAGAGTTAACAGGTATAACAGTGAAGTAGTTGGCTACTAAAGAAAAATGTAAACAACAATCTATTTGCAGTGCAAAACACAAACCTTTTATGGAATGATTATGCTCTGTATTACTGACCTTAAGCTTTTCATTTACTTTCCCCCATAATGGGGCAGGACCATTTCAAGGGGAAGGAATGAATTAAATGTGGTTGCACTTTATCAAAGACGTTCTCCTGGTCTGTCTATGAGGGGTCCAAGTGGGTCGCTTACCTGAGGATGACGTGACACTAGAGCAGACTATGGGAAGAAGACAAGCTGTAAGGGCCAAAGTGATGCTTCAGCAAGCTCCTGTTGGGTTATTTTGAGAAATGCTGGATTGTGTTGAGAAATGTTGGGTTCTGTTAGGACATGTTAGGTTCCGTTGGGTTCTGTTGACACACTGGTTTCTGTCAGAAGGCTGTTGCTGACCCCGTCATGTTGAAAGGTTCAGGAGCAGTTGAGGAACTCAACAGAGATGGGGGTATAGCCTTCAAATGACAAACGTCTCAGAGGCCAGACCTTCAGGATTTGTATTCAGAATTAGTTTGATGGTCAGAATGTTTTGGCTGATTGGTGTACTTACATATGTGCACAGAATTACGTGAACGCTAACATGTGAATGTTTCAATCGGCCATCAAAAGAAATGTGTTGAATCCACCATGAGTGATGGAGGGCCCATGACCGCATCATGTCACTTTGACCTACAGAGGATGTGTGATATGGTGAGGTAACATGTCTGACATGAACAATTCAAACTGGTTTTATTGTCAAAGCTGCTAATGTGGACTAATACACAAGTTAAAGCTCAGAGTTCAGATCAGCTATGAGAGATAATCGTTTGCTACGGGGAGGGATTTTAAAAATCAAAAACCTGGTTTGGCACAAAATCTGTTATTTAAGGTTAAGTAACATATGATTGTCATTTTCTGCCATCAGTGCCATTATTTGCTTTTATTTCGATTGGACCAGACTGGACTGGATTGGACCAGACTGGACTGAACTGGTGGAGAGGAGCAGGATGACGCTGCGTTCTCTTTACTGTCGGTGAACTCTGAATGTCCAGAACATTAAAAAATAACCATGAGGGCTTCCACTTCAACACACAAGACAGAAAACTTTCAAACGAAAGCTGAATGATGGATGCCATCCTCCTTCCTTCAGGCAGAAGGTTGAGCTGCCTGAAACCTAAACAAGAGGGTTAAAGAGCTTCTTCCCTGAGGCCTATGACCTTTCAGCTTTTAGATACTACAGTATGATTTAGTATTATTAGGTTACCATATTTGTCTGAATAAAAGATGGTATTTTTTTCTTTTAAATTCATCTGAAAAACTCTAGTCAGTTTTAGATTTGGGGACTAGACTTTGACATGTCAACGAGTGGGACAACTGGTGTGCTGTGTGGCAAGTGAACCAGCAACTAAGGAGAAGTTATAATGCAAACTTTAAGCTTATGGTGACAAACGCAGCAGTCAGTAAACAACTCTCAATCAGCCCAGACACGACAGAGTGTGATGTCAGGAGATGGAGAGCCCAGAAAGAAAGGCTCTAAATGCTGGCAGTCGCTGAAAAGTTACCGATGATCCTAAAACTACTGAAAAATGGTGGGTTGTCTAATATTCAGGCAAATATGGTGTTGATTTATCTAGCTGGACTTGAGGAACAAAGATAAGAACATTAATTTTTGGTGTAAAAACTATAAATATTGAAAATAATACCGTAATTAAAATGTATTTTTTAGCCCATCAGGAAATCAATGAACTGACTTCTTGTTTTATCTGGACAATAAATGTGCCTCAGACTTACAGTCCTTCATTTTGTGTTTTTTTTCCACTTTATTTCATCATCTATCATCATTTATATCTCGTTTAAGTGCTTTCTGCACAGAACATGATTTTTTTGGGGGAAATTTGTTTAAAGTGTCCCAGAAGTGATAGAGGAAGATTTCCATTTCTGACTTTTCTAAATAATTTGGTTTCATTAGCAAATGTTTTACTTCAGTCACATTCTGCTCTTTCAAAATGAAATATTTGACTTGAAATGTTAAAAATATCAGTTTTCATAAACAAAACTGATATTGAAGAAAACATTTTGAAGTATCCTTCCCAGCAGTCACACTTTCCTGTTGTGTTGATGGATAGTGTTCCAGACCTACTGAGGGTCTTAAATGTTCATATTCTGCTCTGGAATAATTCAAGTTATTTACTAAATTTAGTAAAGCTTCAATGGACATAACAATTTTCAGTTGTGTGTATTTACTAGGGCTGAATCAGGCCAAGAACACATGCAATACTATTGTTTATCACCATGTAGATATCAGCTGCTCTCATCACCTTCCATGTGCTGCTGTGGGTTTTTGGGGAGAATACGTATTTTTTGGCATGCAGTTTATGTCTGCAGTTTATTGGATTTTGCAACATTGATAATTTGTTGACACATTGTGCTGCCTTAGAAAATACCACAAAATAAATGTATTCGCAGAGTTAAAGTTTATCCTATGAATAAAGTCCCACTATTGTAATTTTCTTTGTTTCGTACCTCAGGATGCTGCTCTGCTGCAAAATTCAGATTTTCCCAAGAGCTTGTGAACGCAGCATATTTAAAATTTGAAATGCAGTTTCATAGAAACTGCTGCTGAGCGAGCGAGCGAGCAGGTGGTGGTGTGACGGTGAACTCACTACACAGAAAACCTGCAGAAAGGTTCAGTGAGTCGAGCAGGATCTTATTCTGGGCATCAGGAGCCACTGAGTCGTTAAAACAAAAAGGAAGGAAAACCTTTTCCATGTTTCCACTGAGCGAACAAGTGTTGATAAGATCAGTTATTTCTGTACAATCATCAAATAGGAACGAGGTGAGAGGTTATATGCACAACAATAACAATCAACCTGAAACAAAACAAACAAATAAAAGGCTATTTACATGTACCCGCAATGTGAGGAATGGATCGGCCCAAAACTAGACCAGAGAGTTCCTCCTAAACTATGGAATGAAGTGACACTCAGTAGTGCTATCAGAGTTCAGTGAGACGGGCCTTCTGCTGGTTCTGCCCTGGAGACCACCAGGGCGTCCAGGCTTCATACACACGCGCGCGCGCGCACACACACACACACACACACACACACACACACACACACACACACACACACACACACACACTGAAATCCATTGGTCAGTCCTCGAAGACTTCCAGGAAGAGCGGAGGGAAGAGCTCAGTGGGACACTCCACTTTCATGTGGAGGAAGCGGCTGGCGTGGCAGGCTCCGATCATCCGCAGGTCCGTCACCTTCATTAGCAGCTTGGGCCAGAAGTGGGCCACTTTGTGCTTTCGATAGTTGATGTAATGTTCAAAGGCCAGTAGAAACTCCTCCTGGCAGCGCTCGATCCGCTCCGCACTGGTTAGGCCAGGACGATCTGAACACAGAACCACATGGTTCCAAACATTAATAAAAACTACTACTTATAATAATACAGCACAAAAAACTTCATCCTGTAAAAAGTAAAGTATCTAATGAGTCTAGAGATATGATCCCTGATCTGATGTCAAGTATCAGATAAGGTGTGTATTGGCAAGAATCTGGCAATACGATATGTATCACGATACAGGACAGGCGATACGATATATTGCAATATAATGCGATCTTATGAGTAAGCCCATTATGATTTTTAAAACATAATTTAAGAGTAGAAAAACTGTCATAGCATTCTAAAAACTTCAACCATCCAGTTTTATTACTAGATCTAGTTGATCCACTGGAACGAAGAAGGTGAAAACAGCCACCAACTAGCGGCCATACTTTTAATTTTACTACAGAAATTATTGTCATCGTTAATGGTTGCATTACATTTTTTTATAAAATAAAAAAGGATAATAGGCTTTAAATTTTGATACAGCAAAATATAGCGATACGGAAAGCACGATATCGACATAATATCGTGACAGAATATATCACGATGTTGCAGTATTGATATTTTCTTACACCCCTAGTCCTTATTATACTGTAAAATTCTGACCTGACCAAAGCACAACAACATTTGTGTCATTGTGTTGTGGTCTAATGTTGTTGTGTTGTGGTCAAATGTCGTCGTGTTGTGGTCTAATGTCGTCGTGTTGTGGTCTAATGTCGTCGTGTTGTGGTCTAATGTCGTCGTGTTGTGGTCTAATGTCGTCGTGTTGTGGTCTAATGTCGTTGTGTTGTGGTCTAATGTCGTTGTGTTGTGGTCTAATGTCGTTGTGTTGTGGTCTAATGTCGTTGTGTTGTGGTCAAATGTCGTGTTGTGGTCTAATGTCGT
>SSNR01000416.1:226735-238619 GCA_006937965.1 Callopanchax toddi | reverse complement strand
TGTGGTCTAATGTCGTTGTGTTGTGGTCTAATGTCGTTGTGTTGTGGTCTAATGTCGTTGTGTTGTGGTCTAATGTCGTTGTGTTGTGGTCTAATGTCGTTGTGTTGTGGTCTAATGTCGTCGTGTTGTGGTCTAATGTCCTTGTGTTGTGGTCTAATGTCCTTGGGTTGTGGTCTAATGTCGTTGTGTTGTGGTCTAATGTCGTCGTGTTGTGGTCTAATGTCCTTGTGTTGTGGTCTAATGTCGTCGTGTTGTGGTCTAATGTCGTTGTGTTGTGGTCTAATGTCGTTGTGTTGTGGTCTAATGTCGTTGTGTTGTGGTCTAATGTCGTTGTGGTCTAATGTCGTTGTGTTGTGGTCTAATGTCGTTGTGTTGTGGTCTAATGTCGTTGTGTTGTGGTCTAATGTCGTTGTGTTGTGGTCTAATGTCGTTGTGTTGTGGTCTAATGTCCTTGTGTTGTGGTCTAATGTCGTTGTGTTGTGGTCTAATGTCGTTGTGTTGTGGTCTAATGTCGTTGTGTTGTGGTCAAATGTCGTGTTGTGGTCTAATGTCGTGTTGTGGTCTAATGTCCTTGTGTTGTGGTCTAATGTCCTTGTGTTGTGGTCTAATGTCGTCGTGTTGTGGTCTAATGTCGTTGTGTTGTGGTCTAATGTCGTCGTGTTGTGGTCTAATGTCGTTGTGTTGTGGTCTAATGTCGTTGTGTTGTGGTCTAATGTCGTTGTGTTGTGGTCTAATGTCGTTGTGTTGTGGTCAAATGTCGTGTTGTGGTCTAATGTCGTGTTGTGGTCTAATGTCGTTGTGCTGTGGTCTAATGTCAATGTGTTGTGGTCTAATGTCGTTGTGTTGTGGTCTAATGTCGTTGTGTTGTGGTCTAATGTCGTTGTGGTCTAATGTCGTTGTGTTGTGGTCTAATGTCGTTGTGTTGTGGTCTAATGTCGTTGTGCTGTGGTCTAATGTCGTTGTGTTGTGGTCTAATGTCGTTGTGTTGTGGTCTAATGTCGTTGTGGTCTAATGTCGTTGTGTTGTGGTCTAATGTCAATGTGTTGTGGTCTAATGTCGTTGTGTTGTGGTCTAATGTCAATGTGTTGTGGTCTAATGTCGTTGTGCTGTGGTGTAGTCTAATGTCGTTGTGTTGTGGTCTAATGTTGTTGTGTTGTGGTCTAATGGCAATGTGTTGTGGTCTAATGTCGTTGTGTTGTGGTCTAATGTCAATGTGTTGTGGTCTAATGTCGTTGTGTTGTGGTCTAATGTCGTTGTGCTGTGGTCTAATGTCGTTGTGTTGTGGTCTAATGTCGTTGTGTTGTGGTCTAATGTCGTTGTGGTCTAATGTCGTTGTGTTGTGGTCTAATGTCGTTGTGTTGTGGTCTAATGTCGTGTTGTGGTCTAATGTCGTGTTGTGGTCTAATGTCCTTGTGTTGTGGTCTAATGTCGTTGTGCTGTGGTCTAATGTCGATGTGTTGTGGTCTAATGTCGTTGTGCTGTGGTCTAATGTCGTTGTGTTGTGGTGTAGTGTCGTGGTGTTGTGGTCTAATGTCGTTGTGTTGTGGTCTAATGTCGTTGTGTTGTGGTCTAATGTCGTTGTGTTGTGGTCTAATGTCGTGTTGTGGTCTAATGTCGTGTTGTGGTCTAATGTCCTTGTGTTGTGGTCTAATGTCCTTGTGTTGTGGTCTAATGTCGTCGTGTTGTGGTCTAATGTCGTTGTGCTGTGGTCTAATGTCGTTGTGTTGTGGTCTAATGTCGTTGTGTTGTGGTCTAATGTCCTTGTGCTGTGGTCTAATGTCGTTGTGTTGTGGTCTAATGTCGTTGTGTTGTGGTCTAATGTCGTTGTGTTGTGGTCTAATGTCATTGTGTTGTGGTCTAATGTCGTTGTGTTGTGGTCTAATGTCAATGTGTTGTGGTCTAATGTCGTTGTGCTGTGGTGTGGTCTAATGTCGTTGTGTTGTGGTCTAATGTCGTTGTGTTGTGGTCTAATGTCGTTGTGGTCTAATGTCGTTGTGCTGTGGTCTAATGTCGTTGTGCTGTGGTCTAATGTCGTTGTGCTGTGGTCTAATGTCGTTGTGCTGTGGTCTAATGTCGTTGTGCTGTGGTCTAATGTCAATGTGTTGTGGTCTAATGTCGTTGTGCTGTGGTCTAATGTCGTTGTGTTGTGGTCTAATGTCGTTGTGCTGTGGTCTAATGTCGTTGTGCTGTGGTCTAATGTCGTTGTGCTGTGGTCTAATGTCAATGTGTTGTGGTCTAATGTCGTTGTGTTGTGGTCTAATGTCGTTGTGCTGTGGTCTAATGTCAATGTGTTGTGGTCTAATGTCGTTGTGTTGTGGTCTAATGTCGTTGTGCTGTGGTCTAATGTCGTTGTGTTGTGGTCTAATGTCGTTGTGCTGTGGTCTAATGTCAATGTGTTGTGGTCTAATGTCGTTGTGCTGTGGTCTAATGTCAATGTGTTGTGGTCTAATGTCGTTGTGTTGTGGTCTAATGTCGTTGTGCTGTGGTGTGGTCTAATGTCGTTGTGTTGTGGTCTAATGTCGTTGTGTTGTGGTCTTATGTCGTTGTGCTGTGGTCTAATGTCGTTGTGTTGTGGTCTAATGTCGTTGTGTTGTGGTCTAATGTCGTTGTGTTGTGGTCTAATGTCGTTGTGTTGTGGTCTAATGTCGTTGTGCTGTGGTCTAATGTCGTTGTGTTGTGGTCTAATGTCGTTGTGTTGTGGTCTAATGTCGTTGTGTGTGGTCTAATGTCGTTGTGTTGTGGTCTAATGTCGTTGTGTTGTGGTCTAATGTCGTTGTGTTGTGGTCTAATGTCGTTGTGCTGTGGTCTAATGTCAATGTGCTGTGGTCTAATGTCGTTGTGCTGTGGTCGAATGTCGTGTTGTGGTCTAATGTCGTTGTGTTGTGGTCTAATGTCGTTGTGGTCTAATGTCGTTGTGTTGTGGTCTAATGTCGTTGTGCTGTGGTCTAATGTCAATGTGTTGTGGTCTAATGTCGTCGTGTTGTGGTCTAATGTCGTTGTGTTGTGGTCTAATGTCGTTGTGTTGTGGTCTAATGTCGCTGTGGTCTAATGTCGTTGTGTTGTGGTCTAATGTCGTTGTGCTGTGGTCTAATGTCGTTGTGTTGTGGTCTAATGTCGTTGTGCTGTGGTCTAATGTCGTTGTGTTGTGGTCTAATGTCGTTGTGCTGTGGTCTAATGTCGTTGTGTTGTGGTCTAATGTCGTCGTGTTGTGGTCTAATGTCGTTGTGCTGTGGTCTAATGTCAATGTGTTGTGGTCTAATGTCGTTGTGCTGTGGTCTAATGTCGTTGTGTTGTGGTCTAATGTCGTTGTGCTGTGGTCTAATGTCGTTGTGCTGTGGTCTAATGTCGTTGTGTTGTGGTCTAATGTCGTTGTGCTGTGGTCTAATGTCGTTGTGTTGTGGTCTAATGTCGTTGTGTTGTGGTCTAATGTCGTTGTGTTGTGGTCTAATGTCGTTGTGTTGTGGTCTAATGTCAATGTGTTGTGGTCTAATGTCGTTGTGCTGTGGTGTGGTCTAATGTCGTTGTGTTGTGGTCTAATGTCGTTGTGTTGTGGTCTAATGTCAATGTGTTGTGGTCTAATGTCGTTGTGTTGTGGTCTAATGTCGTTGTGCTGTGGTCTAATGTCGTGTTGTGGTCTAATGTCGTTGTGTTGTGGTCTAATGTCGTTGTGCTGTGGTGTGGTCTAATGTCGTTGTGTTGTGGTCTAATGTCGTTGTGTTGTGGTCTAATGTCGTTGTGTTGTGGTCTAATGTCAATGTGTTGTGGTCTAATGTCGTTGTGCTGTGGTGTGGTCTAATGTCGTTGTGTTGTGGTCTAATGTCGTTGTGCTGTGGTCTAATGTCGTTGTGTTGTGGTCTAATGTCGTGGTGCTGTGGTCTAATGTCGTTGTGTTGTGGTCTAATGTCAATGTGTTGTGGTCTAATGTCGTTGTGCTGTGGTGTGGTCTAATGTCGTTGTGTTGTGGTCTAATGTCGTTGTGTTGTGGTCTAATGTCAATGTGTTGTGGTCTAATGTCGTTGTGTTGTGGTCTAATGTCGTTGTGTTGTGGTCTAATGTCGTTGTGTTGTGGTCTAATGTCGTTGTGCTGTGGTCTAATGTCGTTGTGCTGTGGTCTAATGTCGTTGTGCTGTGGTCTAATGTCGTTGTGCTGTGGTCTAATGTCGTTGTGCTGTGGTCTAATGTCGTTGTGCTGTGGTCTAATGTCGTTGTGTTGTGGTCTAATGTCAATGTGCTGTGGTCTAATGTCAATGTGTTGTGGTCTTATGTCGTTGTGTTGTGGTCTAATGTCGTTGTGCTGTGGTCTAATGTCAATGTGCTGTGGTCTAATGTCGTTGTGCTGTGGTCTAATGTCGTTGTGCTGTGGTCTAATGTCGTTGTGCTGTGGTCTAATGTCAATGTGCTGTGGTCTAATGTCGTTGTGTTGTGGTCTAATGTCGTTGTGCTGTGGTCTAATGTCAATGTGTTGTGGTTCTGTTTTATGTGTAAAAACTGCGTTCTTTTGCCTGTCAGCATAAAAACTGTTGTTTTGTGGTGGAATTCAGGCTGTCTGGGAGTTAGATTAAAGTCACATTGTGGAGGATTTCAGTAAGAGAGCAGTTTTTGAATCCAACGTCCCTATGGCTCCTCCTCCCAAACACATGTGGTCGCGTGCGCGCACGTGCACATGACGCATTACTTCGGTTCGGTCTGTAAGCTGGACATAAACTGAAACTCATGCTCAAAAACTACGATTACATTGTAGGGTTTAATCACTCACAGTTATTTTCTCACAAAGTCAGAGGCTGCCCTCTCTGTCCCTGCTGTGTTTGATTCATGGCTTTAGAACAGCAGCTCTTTACCCTCGCTAGGGTGATGGAGGGGTCATGGGAGTTTGCCCAACCAATCCACATGTGTTTTGTGGATTTGGAGAAGGCTTATGACCGTGTCCCCAGGGGCACCCTGTGGGGGGCGCTCCAGGAGTATGGGGTTGATGGTCTTTTGTTAAGGGCCATTCAGTCCCTGTACCAGAGGAGTGTGAGTCTGGTCCGCATAGCCGGCAGTAAGTCGGACCTGTTCCCAGTGAGGGTTGGACTCCGCCAGGGCTGCCCTTTGTCACCGGTCCTGTTCATAACCTTTATGGACAGGATTTCTAGGCGCAGCCGTGGTGTGGAGGGGGTGGAGTTTGGTGACAGGAGAATCTCGTCTCTGCTTTTTGCGGATGATGTGGTCCTCCTAGCTTCATCAGGCTCTGACCTTCAGCTCTTGCTGGGGAGGTTCACAGCCGAGTGTGAAGCGGCTGGGATGAGGATCAGCACCTCCAAATCTGAGGCCATGGTTCTCGACCAGAAAAAGGTGGATTGCCAACTCCGGGTCGGGAGAGAGGTCCTGCCTCAAGTGGAGGAGTTCAAGTATCTCGGGGTCTTGTTCACGAGTGAGGGAAGGAGGGAGCGGGAGATCGACAGGCGGATTGGGGCAGCGTCTGCAGTGATGCGGACGCTGAACCGGTCTGTTGTGGTGAAGAAGGAGCTGAGCTGGAAAGCAAGGCTCTCGATTTACCGGTCGGTCTACGTCCCAATCCTCACCTATGGTCATGAGCTTTGGGTAGTGACCGAAAGAACGAGATCGCGGATACAAGCGGCTGAAATGAGTTTTCTCCGCAGGGTGGCCGGGCTCAGCCTTAGGGATAGGGTGAGGAGCTCGGACATTCGGGAGAGACTCGGAGTAGAGTCGCTGCTCCTCCATATCGAAAGGAGCCAGTTGAGGTGGTTCGGGCATCTGGTAAGGACGCCTCCCTCGGGAGGTGTTCTGGGCATGTCCTGCCGGCAGGAGGCCCCAGGGTCGACCCAGGACAAGCTGGAGGAAATACATCTTCAGGTTGGCCTGGGAACGCCTGGGCGTCCCAGCTGAGGAGCTGGTGGACTTGGCCGGGGAGAAGGTGGCCTGGGCTGCCCGACTTGGAATGCTGCCCCCGCGACCCGGACCCGGATAAGCGGAAGAAGGCGAGGCGAGGAGAACAGCAACTGTAGTTCTGAAGCTACAGGAACCGGAAATAAGAAAACGCTCGGTCCAGAATGAGTCCTCCACCAAAATAAACGTGTATCCTTGCCATTCTGTTAGGAGAAATGTTTAAAATAAAAATTAATCTCTCAGCATCGAGGGGATGGAGGACTATTTAGTAGATATGAGCTCTGACTGTCTCCTCCATTACGGCTGAAACTACAGAGAAACACACAGAGCGTCCTGCACGACGACAGCGCCCCCTACCGCTACAGGTTTGCTTGATGCGCATACACGTTGGCTATCAACACCAAATATGGAATTTTGATTTTCATTGGCTGAAAAATCTCGCCGGCAAGAAAAAATGCTAAGGGGTCTACAGGAGGAAGGGGGGTCTTCACAAGACTAAGATATGTTGTGGAACTCAACCCACAGATCATAGTTTAGACCTGAAATATCATTTAAAACATTTAGAAAACTTTGATACAGAGAAAAATACTCCACATATCAGCTTTAATTAGGCGATCAGGTGAATAGACCTGGACAGAAAATTATACTGTGATAATGAAAATAATACATTTTATATATTTTTATATTATTTTTGATCAGAGCAACAAAGAGCCTCATATGGTCCTGGAGCCGCAGGTTGCAGACCCAAGAAAAATCATGAAAGATTTATTACAGTAAATCACCTGATTAGTTTTTGTTCTTCACTTTCATTAAATTATTTCCTTCTTTGCTCTGAAATCTTTTTATTTAAATCTGTGTAAACATGTGAAGGTTACTGGTTTTAATGGCTTATTGTGGTAACATGAATGTTCCCATTGGTTTGATTGTTTATTATTATTAACATAAATATGAAAAACGTTTCTGCTCCATGTGAAAATGGTTAAACCCTGATGCGGTGGAACAGAAGGCCTGGTTGTTCCTGAACGCCACAGCAGAGCGGTATTGATCTTTAATGAGCACACGGTCAAACCCAAGCTAGCTGCACAAAGCTCCTCACATTGATTATGGTCATTCATTGATTGGACTGAGGTTTGATATGGATTTCATGTCAGAGCAGGGTGTTCACACAATCTGTGCAGCAAAGAACAAAGCAGAGCTACAGAAGGAACACGGCGTGTGACTGTAGGAGCTCCTGGGTAAGAACTCAATCTGCTGGATTCATTAACTAACTGTGACGCTGACGTTAGAACTGTTAGAGCAGCTCCAACTGGAGCAGAACGGAGAAAACGGGACAGGAAGGAGGTCAAAGTGGGAGCGTTAGCTGCTTACCAGATGAGAGCAGGATGACGGCTTGTAGGAGAGCCACCTCCGAGTCATCCAAGTCAAAGGAGGCCAACGACACGCCCAGGTCAAAAATGGCATCTGAAACCACACCCAGGCCACCATTTTTAAGCTGATCGCGAGTGACTGCCATTTCGCCGTTGAGCGTGAGGGTTTCGCTCTCCGGGTCGTAGCGCACGGCGGCTCGTAGAGACATGATCTCCATGCAGCAGCCCTTCAACAGGATGATCTGGTCCTCACAAGGCAGCTGGAACAGGAGGCGTCAGGGGTTAGAGGGAAACGGATTCATAGCAATAAAAACATCAGACGTAATCATCAGACCAAACACGGACACTTCAAATCACTCAATTACCTTTATTTTATGTGTTTACAAAATAAGAGCCCAGAAAAAGCAGCTCAGTTAGGAAAATTAGCAACATGCTAATCAGTTAGCTGCTCAAGATATTATTTAATCATTTTATAACACAAGAAAACTTTTTATCTAACAAATGTGCAGCTGTGTTTATTCAGAAATGTGTTTTAATCCAATGAATGATATAGTTTTTCTATTTTTATTTAATGAAATCATTTTTTATTCATTTTTAGTTTATTTTGATATGTTGTTTATTTTTCAATTTTATTCATTTGTTGTCTGTTTGATGTATTTTGTTTTCACAGAGTTTTTAAACAATTTACATATTTAAAGTGTATAATTTTATCCAAAACTTCTATATTATTATTAATAATAATAATAATAATTATTATATATTTATATATTTCTCTGAACTTTAGGGGCAGGTTTGACAAACATCTCCAAACATTTACAGTAGATTTCATTTTTTTAAAATTATTTATTATGTATGATTTAAGTGCATTTATTAAAATACTATTTTAATATTTCCTGATAATTCTAGCTGCATGCCTTACAGCTAATTCAAATCAATTAAATTAAATTGAAGCCATGACGCTAAAAGACTCCAGTGAGCTCTCTGACCAATAGGAATTATTAGATTTAATGTACAATACTCTAAAGTCTAAAATAAACCTCTGCTTCTATAATCACACGTCTATCTGTTAAACACTGAAGTATAAAGTAAACATTTTCCCACAAAAATGTTTTAAAAATATCCCAAATATCTGAAAAATACTAAAAAACAAACAAACTTTTATAGGCTGAAAAGAATCTTGTATTTATAGAGGTAATTGTGTACTTTAATTTTTATATATTTCTATAGATTAACTGAGAATGTTGCTGTTCTTTTAAACACATTAAAATCTATTTTGGAATAAAATGACAAATAAAAGCACTTTGTTTAGATTAAAGGACATTTCTGAAACTTTTGACTTTTTTGTTTGTCATCATTTAACACAATAATTATTAAGTTTAATCAATTTCCCACCTGATTCTGTTGATGTATATCTATGTTTACTAATCTAAACATTTACATTACTAACTTATGAAGTATTTTTGTAAAAACTAAATAATTATTTCAGTTTTTATTTAAATAGGACATTAAACATTGGATTCAGATCAGCTTTGAGTCTAATATGAATATATACATTTAATCTGCTGTTTGACCTTTATTTATGAAGACTCCTTTAATAAATGACAGCTGTTCTGCTCAGGCGGTGGATCACTTACCTCACAGAACATTGGCAGTTTTTTGGCAAAGTCCACCACTCGAGTTATGGCGGGGGTGATAATTTTTGTAAACTGACTAAAGGCTTCTATATCCACCTTGTTCTCTTCAGGTGCATTGGCCACCGACCCTTGACCAAAATCCTCAGGCTGGAAACACAAAAGCATTTCCTTTGAACCTTCTTAAAGTTGACGTTTTATTGTGAAGGTCGGTGTGTTTTTGTCTGATTTACCTTTGTTTCCTTCACCCCTGCTGCACTCTGGTCAGAAGTATAGAATAAATTACATGTTATTTCATTAAGAAGCATTGCTTCCTCGACCTGTTGGATAATCAACAGGAATCGTGAAGTTTCAATGAAGAACCCGTGTCAAGTCAACTAAAAAGAAAACAAGTTAAACTGAAGACAGATGAGAGAGGCAGGCAGGAAAAAGCAGCAGAGTTCAGCTGAGTTTCTATGGTGGGATTTAGATGCACAGACTCAAACACTGAAATGAGATCTACATCCAGAGGGGCTGGCTGATGATGACGTGTAAATAAAATAACGGCTAATAAAACGTCTCGTGATGACAAAACATCCTTCAGAACGCGTCGTTTAAAATCCAGCCATAGAAACCCAGAACAGATCGACAGCTGACAGACTTTAAACAGTGATTAGATTTCACAGAGAACAAATTAAATTTGTTAAACAAAAAGTTAAAAGCATGAACTCAAAAGCCACAAACAGAAAGGAAAAAAAGGAAAACAGCAGAAAAATAAAATCAAGGTGTTAGTGGCAGCAGGTCAAGATTTTTGTTTAGCAAAACGAAACATAAGAGAGAAAGAAGTTCCATTTTAAATTAGTGCTGCTGCTCAGGAACACTTTTCTCCATCGTCCAGCTAATTCTCCTCACTCTATAAGGAGATACAAAAAAACAACACATGGACTTATTAACACAAGGAACAGAGCTGTGGTGGAGGTGGAGGGAACAGGGGCACGAGAGGGCAGGGGGTGGAGGGGGAGAGGAGGTGGGGGAGATGGGGCAGAGTAAATCGATGCGGTGGAGGCTGTGGTGAGGAGGGAGGGGAAAGGAGGATGTCTCACCAGGAATTTTCTCTTCTGCTTCCAGTGGTTGCCCTGAGCGTTCGTGGCCATATGGGCCTCGGTCACCAGACGGATCAGGTCCCACTCCTCCTGGGTGGGCTCCTGTCGGTCCCACGCCGTCTTCTGAAGCTCCTCCTTACGACGGCGTTCTCGGTTCTCCTCGATGAGCTTCCGCTTGGCCAGCCGCTTGCTGTCGTCCAACACCACTGGTGTCAGGAGAGGAGGAGGGTTTGATGTTCACACACAAGAATACTAAATTATTTCAAACCAGCATTCAAAGAATCCCATCAGTAACTCTAACAGTAACAATAAAACTCCCAGAGAGCAGTTCAACCTGTTCCAACTAGGAATGATTCATTATTGACTGATCAGTTTCCTAGTTCTACCATCCAACTTACAAAATAAAATAACTCTTAAAATAAAATAAACTTCTGAAATAAAATAACTCCTAAAATAAAATAAACTCCTGAAATAAAATAAACTCCTATAATAAAATAAACTATAAAAATAAAATAAACTCCTGAAATAAAATAAACTACTAAAATAAAATAAACTATAAAAATAAAATTAACTCCTATAATAAAATAAACTATAAAAATAAAATAAACTCCTGAAATAAAATAAACTATAAAAATAAACTCCTATAATAAAATAAACTATAAAAATAAAATAAACTCCTGAAATAAAATAAACTACTAAAATAAAATATAAAAATAAAATTAACTCCTATAATAAAATAAACTATAAAAATAAAATAAACTCCTGAAATAAAATAAACTATAAAAATAAAATAAACTCCTATAATAAAATAACTCCTAAAATAAAATAAACTACTAAAATAAAATAAACTATAAAAATAAAATTAACTCCTATAATAAAATAAACTATAAAAATAAAATAAACTATAAAAATAAAATAAACTATAAAAATAAAATAAACTCCTATAATAAAATAACTCCTAAAATAAAATAAACTCCTGAAATAAAATAAACTATAAAAATAAAATAAACTATAAAAATAAAGTAAACTCCTATAATAAAATAACTCCTAAAATAAAATAAACTCCTGAAATAAAATAAACTCCTATAATAAAATAAACTATAAAAATAAAATAAACTCCTGAAATAAAATAAACTCCTATAATAAAATAAACTATAAAAATAAAATAAACTCCTGAAATAAAATAAACTACTAAAATAAAATAAACTATAAAAATAAAATTAACTCCTATAATAAAATAAAATATAAAAATAAAATAACTCCTAAAATAAAATAAACTCCTGAAATAAAATAAACTATAAAAATAAAATAAACTATAAAAATAAAATTAACTCCTATAATAAAATAACTCCTAAAATAAAATAAACTATAAAAATAAAATAACTCCTAAAATAAAATAAACTCCTGAAATAAAATAAACTACTAAAATAAAATAAACTATAAAAATAAAATTAACTCCTATAATAAAATAAACTATAAAAATAAAATAACTCCTAAAATAAAATAAACTCCTGAAATAAAATAAACTATAAAAATAAAATAAACTATAAAAATAAAATTAACTCCTATAATAAAATAAACTATAAAAATAAAATAACTCCTAAAATAAAATAAACTCCTGAAATAAAATAAACTACTAAAATAAAATAAACTATAAAAATAAAATTAACTCCTATAATAAAATAAACTATAAAAATAAAATAACTCCTAAAATAAAATAAACTCCTGAAATAAAATAAACTATAAAAATAAAATAAACTATAAAAATAAAATTAACTCCTATAATAAAATAAACTATAAAAATAAAATAACTCCTAAAATAAAATAAACTCCTGAAATAAAATAAACTACTAAAATAAAATAAACTATAAAAATAAAATTAACTCCTATAATAAAATAAACTATAAAAATAAAATAA
>SSNR01000416.1:194805-221533 GCA_006937965.1 Callopanchax toddi | reverse complement strand
GGATACATGAATGTGTGAATCATGGTTACGGCTGGGATTAGATTGACATAATCTGGCTTTAAATTCAGTCCTTCTGGAAACTCAGTGAAAAAGGTCAGAATTAAAGTCTTTACATTTCATCTACTAAAGACCAGTAGTAGTTCTATAATAGTGTTGGATATAGTACTACATACAGTATAGTTATATTACAGAGTTAATGATGGAATAAATGAATGAACTTTTACCTAAACTTTTATTTAGTTTCATAAAAAACTCTTTCAGATCACTCAGAGTGCTCTCACACACACACACGCACGCACGCACGCACGCACGCACGCGCACGCACACCCTGTGTTTTATTAAGGAACTGGTGCATTTTGGGATATATAATCAGTTGAAGTAATGATTAGATCATTGAAAGTTTCAGTTCATGTGTAAAAAAAAGATGATTTGTAGAAGTTGTTGGATGAGATGGTTAAAGCTGGTAAGTTACTCTGGTAATAACAAGGAAACATTAAGAAGCTTAATCAGGTAAGCCTCTGGTGTTTTCACAAGTCCACTAGTGCATAAAGAGCATTAATTATAAAACAATGTAGGACTCCACTCATTCTGTCACCTGCATGGTTCAGAGAAGGACCTGAATCACCAGGAAGAACTGGTAACTGTTTCACAGCGGTTTCAATAAAAGCTCATTGTGTCACACTTTGCAGCATTTTAACTCAGTGTAGTATAATTGGAGTTAATCTAAGAACAGTGCATTTATTACACATTTGTACATCTTTTAATTCCTAGTTAGATCATGCTCAGTGCAGGCGCTGATAATCCAGTAATGCAGCTTAAACCTTGAGACAAAAAGCCTGACAAAGTGATTATGTGTCCAGATATAATATGACGCTTAAGGCATCTTAACCACGTTGACTTGTGTTGAGGCAACAAGTTGAACTGCAGAGCACTGGCTTTTTAATCTCGTTAGATGCGGAGCACAGAAGGACCTGGGTGATGGTAATGCGCAGCTCGCTGCATGAATCAGACCCAAGGTGAGCCCGACGGGTCGGTTCTGTGATGCTTTACCGGCTTCTCTGCATTACACTGACCTCGAGGCACGTTCACTAATTAAACAACAATATCCAGAGTAAGCTGCTCTGGTGTGAAAGCGTGCAGCAGTAGAGCGCCTCTGAAGATTTCAGACTGGGTTAACGGTTAATCAGAGGCCATGGATACTCAGTCCTTTCATCATAACACAATAATAAATGCTTATAAACAAGTATTAACTGCTTAAAGAGCTGCTTTGTTCAGTAAACCCCCCATCACACACACACACAAACACACACACACACACACACACACACACACACACACACACACACACACACACACACACACACACACACACACACACAAACACACTATTAAAATTCCTATGTCACATGTAGTTAGACCAATTAAACTCAGTGAAATGAATCCTGAGCAGCTCGTTTATAATCCACATCTGAATGAAAGACTGGCAACAACTCATGCTCAGATAAGTCATCCTGATGCATTAGAACACAATAAGACCTCGACCATTAGCATGAGACTGATTGTTCAGTTAACAGTTTTTATGCTGCTGCAGCACAGTAACATGGTTGGTTGGTTGAAACAAACTAAGCAGTCTCATGCTGAACTGTAGAGGTTTACTGTAGAGGGGCAGCGTGGAGCTCAGTTGGTAGAGTGGCCGGTCTGGAAACTGGAGGGTCGCCAGTTCAATCCCAGCTCTGGCTGGGTCACAGTGACACTTCACCCACCTTGTCTACTGGTGGTGGTCAGAGGGACTTGGTGGTGTCGGTGCATGGCATCCTGCTCTGTCAGCTGAGGCTGCAATCTAGTTTATCACCACCGGTGTCTGAATGACTGTTGTGTTGTACAGCACCTTGGGGAGTGTTGAACACTCTAAGTGCTCTCTATATACAGGCCATTTACCATTTTTTACTAACAGGTCAATTAAAGTTCTCACTTATCAGTATGACTTTTAAGTCAAGAGTTGTTTTAAATACCTGTAAATTAAGCTGCTAATTTATCACCAATCTGCAGCAGTGTCTCTAAACAGGAAGTCAGACTAAACAGGAAGTCAGAATAAACAGGACGTCAGAATAAACAGGACGTCAGAATAAACAGGAAACCATAATAAACAGGATCTCTAAGACGAACAGCTGCTGAGTGAAAACTAGAAGTCGCTGAGTAAAACTTGTTGATCTCTCTAGTAAATTTTGTTAAACGGTCTAGTAAAACTTGTAGATATCTCTAGTAAAACTTGTTGAAAGGTCTAGTAAAATTTGCTGATCTCTCTAGTAAAACTTGTTGATCTCTCTAGTAAATTTTGTTAAACGGTCTAGTAAAACTTGTAGATATCTCTAGTAAAACTTGTTGAAAGGTCTAGTAAAATTTGTTGATCTCTCTAGTAAAACTTGTTGATCTCTAGTAAATTTTGTTAAACGGTCTAGTAAAACTTGTAGATATCTCTAGTAAAACTTGTTGAAAGGTCTAGTAAAATTTGTTGATCTCTCTAGTAAAACTTGTTGATCTCTCTAGTAAATTTTGTTAAACGGTCTAGTAAAACTTGTAGATATCTCTAGTAAAACTTGTTGAAAGGTCTAGTAAAACTTGTTGATCTCTCTAGTAAAACTTGTTGAACGGTCTAGTAAAATTTGTTGATCTCTCTAGTAAAACTTGTTAAACGGTCTAGTAAAATTGGTTGATCTCTCTAGTAAAACTTGTTGAACGGTCTAGTAAAATTTGTTGATCTCTCTAGTAAAACTTGTTGAACGGTCTAGTAAAATTTGTTGATCTCTCTAGTAAAACTTGTTGATTTCTCTAGTAAAACTTGTTGATCTCTCTAGTAAAACTTGTTGATTTCTCTAGGAAAACTTGTTGATTTCTCTAGTAAAACTTGTTGATCTCGCTAGTAAAACTTGTTGATCTCTCTAGTAAAACTTGAACGGTCTAGTAAAACTTGTTGATCTCTCTAGTAAAACTTGTTGACCTGTCTAGTTAAACTTGTTTATCTCTCTAGTAAAACTTGTTGATCTCTCTAGTAAAACTTGTTGACCTGTCTAGTAAAACTTGTTTATCTCTCTAGTAAAACTTGTTGATCTCTCTAGTAAAACTTGTTGATCTCTCTAGTAAAACTTGTTGAACGGTCTAGTAAAACTTGTTGATCTCTCTAGTAAAACTTGTTGACCTGTCTAGTAAAACTTGTTGATCTCTCTAGTAAAACTTGTTGATCTCTCTAGTAAAACTTGTTGATCTCTCTAGTAAAACTTGTTGATATCTCTAGTAAAACTTGTTGAACGGTCTAGTAAAATTTGTTGATCTCTCTAGTAAAACTTGTTGAACGGTCTAGTAAAATTTGTTGATCTCTCTAGTAAAACTTGTTAAACGGTCTAGTAAAATTGGTTGATCTCTCTAGTAAAACTTGTTAAACGGTCTAGTAAAATTTGTTGATCTCTCTAGTAAAACTTGTTGATCTCGCTAGTAAAACTTGTTGAACGGTCTAGTAAAACTTGTTGATCTCTCTAGTAAAACTTGTTGATTTCTCTAGTAAAACTTGTTGATCTCTCTAGTAAAACTTGTTGATTTCTCTAGTGAAACTTGTTGATCTCGCTAGTAAAACTTGTTGATTTCTCTAGTAAAACTTGAACGGTCTAGTAAAACTTGTTGATCTCTCTAGTAAAACTTGTTGATCTCTCTAGTAAAACTTGTTTATCTCTCTAGTAAAACTTGTTGAACGGTCTAGTAAAACTTGTTGATCTCTCTAGTAAAACTTGTTGACCTGTCTAGTAAAACTTGTTGATCTCTCTAGTAAAACTTGTTGATCTCTCTAGTAAAACTTGTTGATCTCTCTAGTAAAACTTGTTGATCTCTCTAGTAAAACTTGTTGATATCTCTAGTAAAACTTGTTAAACGGTCTAGTAAAACTTGTTGATCTTTCTAGTAAAACTTGTTGATATCTCTAGTAAAACTTGTTAAACGGTCTAGTAAAACTTGTTGATCTCTCTAGTAAAACTTGTTGATATCTCTAGTAAAACTTGTTAAACGGTCTAGTAAAACTTGTTGATCTCTCTAGTAAAACTTGTTGATCTCTCTAGTAAAACTTGTTGAACAGTCTAGTAAAACTTGTTGATCTCTCTAGTAAAACTTGTTGACCTGTCTAGTAAAACTTGTTGATCTCTCTAGTAAAACTTGTTGATCTCTCTAGTAAAACTTGTTGATCTCTCTAGTAAAACTTGTTGATCTCTCTAGTAAAACTTGTTGATATCTCTAGTAAAACTTGTTAAACGGTCTAGTAAAACTTGTTGATCTTTCTAGTAAAACTTGTTGATATCTCTAGTAAAACTTGTTAAACGGTCTAGTAAAACTTGTTGATCTCTCTAGTAAAACTTGTTGATATCTCTAGTAAAACTTGTTAAACGGTCTAGTAAAACTTGTTGATCTCTCTAGTAAAACTTGTTGATCTCTCTAGTAAAACTTGTTGAACAGTCTAGTAAAACTTGTTGATCTCTCTAGTAAAACTTGTTGACCTGTCTAGTAAAACTTGTTGATCTCTCTAGTAAAACTTGTTGATCTCTCTAGTAAAACTTGTTGATCTCTCTAGTAAAACTTCTTGATCTCTCTAGTAAAACTTGTTGATATCTCTAGTAAAACTTGTTAAACGGTCTAATAAAACTTGTTGATCTTTCTAGTAAAACTTGTTGATATCTCTAGTAAAACTTGTTAAACGGTCTAGTAAAACTTGTTGATCTCTGTAGTAAAACTTGTTAAACGGTCTAGTAACAGTTGTTGATCTCTCTAGTAAAACTTGTTAAACGGTCTAGTGAAACTTGTTGATCTCTCTAGTAAAACTTGTTGATCTCTCTAGTAAAATTTGTTGATCTCTCTAGTAAAACTTGTTAAACGGTCTAGTAAAACTTGTTGATCTCTCTAGTAAAACTTGTTGATCTCTCTAGTAAAATTTGTTGATCTCTCTAGGAAAACTTGTTGATCTCTCTAGTAAAACTTGTTGATATCTCTAGTAAAACTTGTTGAACTGTTTAGTAAAAGTTGTTGATCTCTCTAGTAAAACTTGTTGAACTGTTTAGTAAAAGTTGTTGAACTGTTTAGTAAAAGTTGTTGATCTCTCTAGTAAAAGTTGTTGAATGGTCTAATAAAAGTTTTTGAACTGTTTAGTAAAAGTTTTTGAACTGTTTAGTAAATGTTGTTGAACTGTTTAGTAAAAGTTGTTGATCTCTCTAGTAAAACTTGTTGAACTGTTTAGTAAAAGTTTTTGATCTCTCTAGTAAAACTTGTTGAACTGTTTAGTAAAAGTATTTGAACTGTTTAGTAAAAGTTTTTGATCTCTCTAGTAAAACTTGTTGAACCGTTTAGTAAAAGTAGTTGAACTGTTTAGTAAAAGTTGTTGATCTCTCTAGTAAAACTTGTTGAACTGTTTAGTAAAAGTTGTTGATCTCTCTAGTAAAAGTTGTTGAACTGTTTAGTAAAAGTTGTTGATCTCTCTAGTAAAAGTTGTTGAACTGTTTAGTAAAAGTTGTTGATCTCTCTAGTAAAAGTTGTTGAACTGTTTACTAAAAGTTGTTGATCTCTCTAGTAAAAGTTGTTGATCTCTCTAGTAAAACTCATTGAACGGTCTAGTAAAACTTGTTGATCTCTCTAGTAAAACTTGTTAAACGGTCTAGTAAAACTTGTTGATCTCTCTAGTAAAACTTGTTGATCTCTGTAGTAAAACCTTTTGACCTGTCTAGTAAAAGTTGTTGATCTCTCTAGTAAAACTTGTTGATCTCTCTAGTAAAACTTGTTGATCTCTCTAGTAAAACTTGTTGAACAGTCTAGTAAAACTTGTTGATCTCTCTAGTAAAAGTTGTTGAACTGTTTAGTAAAAGTTTTTGAACTGTTTAGTAAAAGTTTTTGAACTGTTTAGTAAAAGTTGTTGAACTGTTTAGTAAAAGTTGTTGATCTCTCTAGTAAAACTTGTTGATCTCTCTAGTAAAATTTGTTGAACTGTTTAGTAAAAGTTGTTGAACTGTTTAGTAAAAGTTGTTGATCTTTCTAGTAAAACTTGTTGAACTGTTTAGTAAAAGTCTTTGAACTGTTTAGTAAAAGTTTTTGATCTCTAGTAAAACTTGTTGAACTGTTTAGTAAAAGTTGTTGAATGGTCTAGTAAAACTTGTTGAACTGTTTAGTAAAAGTCTTTGAACTGTTTAGTAAAAGTTGTTGATCTCTCTAGTAGAACTTGTTGAACTGTTTAGTAAAAGTTGTTGAACTGTTTAGTAAAACTTGTTGAACTGTTTAGTAAAAGTTGTTGACCTGTCTTGTAAATCTTGTTGAACTGTTTAGTAAAAGTTGTTGAACGTCCATAAACCCTGTGATGGTTTGTTACTTGGGGATGGTGGTAGAACACCTGAGGCAGGGGGGAACCACACACAGCTTCAAAGACTTACTGAAGATCTGAATGACGATGGGGCCAGTTGGGCAGAGACTTTCAAGCAGGAGAGGAAATCACCTAGCCTTGTATACTAGAACGTCAGTCTTGCTCTGCAGACTTTGATCTAGCCATGCTTCATTAAAACCTCTGCAGCCCACTGATTGTTCCGGTCAGTCTCGTACCGGGCCAATCACAGTGCTCTAATGGTTTGGCGGGTGGGATAAGCTGATGACTGCAGAGGTTCGGCTCTGAAAGTAAACAACATGGCGGCAGCTCAGGAACTGCATTTGTTTGAAACGGCTTTGTCATCAACTTTGGACGATTTAGATTTGGGCTTTTCTTTAAAAGAAAATGGGGCAGCATATAGCTCAGTTGGTAGAATGGCCAGTCTGGCAACCGGAGGGTCGCCGGCTCGATCCCCAGCTCCGGCTGGGTTAGATTGTCGTTGTGTCCTTGGGTAAGACACTTCACCCAACTTGCCTGCTGGTGGTGGTCAGAGGGACTTGGAAGGGTACCGGTGCATGGCATCCCCGCCTCTGTCGGAATGTGACTACAACGTAGTTTATCACCACCAGTGTGTGAATGACAGATTGTGTTGTACAGCACTTTGGGGACTGTTCAGCTCTCTATAAATACAAGCCATTTACCATTTAAAACAGACAGAGGAACTTTAGTCTTTTATTTTGAAAAAGGATGTATTGGCTGCTTTGCCATTAGCTGGCTCCGGTTGCTGCTAAATGGCTCTGATTGGTCCTAACATTATTCAATAGCATGTGAAGACAGTTTGATTGACAACCGCTGATCCCGCCCCTGTGAATGAGTTATTTCAATGACTCGTGGCCAGGTTAGAATCAGGACATCAGGACCTGGAGCTTTCCTGGTCTTCTGATGCTCCTCACAGATCTTTAGTGCAGGTAGGGCGGATGGGAGGGGGTTTTAGAGTTGTTGCTGGAGGAGCATGTAGTTCTTTGGTGTCAGAGTGGAAGTGCTGGAGGTGTGAATGGCTGTTTTATAAACCTGCAGAAGTTGTTGAGGTCATCAGCGTTGTACATTGTTAATTTAACTCTGTTCTTGCTAAAAACAAGATTCTGCTCCATGTTTGTTTTGAATTCCCTGGTTTATGAAGCTCCAAACGTTTTCAATAAGAGCAGATCATGCAGGTCAGACACACAGACACAGACACACACACACAGACACACACACACACACACACACACACACACACACACACACACACACACACACACACACACACACACACACACACACACACACACACACACACACACAGGTGGACGGCAGGCGGATCAGGGCAGTGTCGGACGCTGAACCGGTCTGTCGTGATGAAGAGGGAGCTGAGCCAGAGAGTACAGCTCTAGATTTACCAGCCAATCTGTGTTCCAGTCCTCACCTGGTTATGAACTTTGGGTAAAGACTGAAAGAACGAGATCGTGCAAACAAACGGCCAAAATGAGTTTCCTAAACAGGGTGGCCAGGCTCAGACTTATGGATAGGGTGAGGAGCTCCGACATCCAGGAGGGACTCCCTAATTGTGAGGAACCAGTTGAGGAGGTTTGTGCATCTGGTCAGGATTCCTCCTGGACGCCTCCCTGAGGAGGTGCTTCAGACATGTCCGGCTGGCAGGAGCCCCCCGGGTTGACCCAGAACAGGATGGAAGAAGTACATCTCCAGGCTGGGGGTCCCACTGGAGGAACCGGTGGAGGTGGCCGAGAAGAGGACGGTTTGAAATTCCCTACTCAGGATGCTGCCCCTGTGACCCGGATCCAGATCAGTGGAAGAAAGTGAGGCTAGGCACACACATCACATTTATGAAACCAATCATGCAAACAAACTCCTGGGAAAAGACTTCATCTTTATGGGGAAGCATTTCTTCAAAATTCCCAAAATACACATCAGCAACAAAGATGAGTGACTCACTGCTGCACTGAGAACTTAAACGTTCCTCTTATTCATTCTGAAGTGTGTTTTTTATAAAAGCTATGATTATCACATTACCCAATAAACAGCTTTCACATTACACTGACACGACAACAGAAATTTAAGGAACTTCCTGTAGGAATCAAACCAAACAAGCTACATTCAGCTGCTGATGGGGAAACACCCACATAATTCTGTCAATATCCAGGAAATCCCATGTAAAAATGAAACTGAAGAAAAAAATACAAAAAATGACATCACGTGTCTGGTACCAGATGATCCACAGACCGGTACCTGATGATCCGCAGACCGGTACCAGATGATCCACAGACCGGTACCTGATGATCCACAGACCGGTACCTGACGATCCACGATCGGTACCTGATGATCCACAGACCGGTACCAGATGATCCACAGACTGGTACCAGATGATCCACAGACCGGTACCAGATGATCCACAGACCGGTACCTGATGATCCGCAGACCGGTACCTGATGATCCACAGACCGGTACCAGATGATCCACAGACCGGTACCTGATGATCCGCAGACCGGTACCAGATGATCCGCAGACCGTTACCTGATGATCCACAGACCGGTACCTGATGATCCACAGACCGGTACCTGATGATCCACAGACCGGTACCAGATGATCCACAGACCGGTACCTGATGATCCACAGACCGGTACCAGATGATCCACAGACCGGTACCAGATGATCCACAGACCGGTACCAGATGATCCACAGACCGGTACCAGATGATCCACAGACCGGTACCTGATGATCCACGATCGGTACCTGATGATTCACAGACCGGTACCTGATGATTCACAGACCGGTACCAGATGATCCACAGACCGGTACCAGATGATCCACAGACCGGTACCAGATGATCCACAGACCGGTACCTGATGATCCACAGACCGGTACCTGATGATCCACAGACCGGTACCTGATGATCCACAGACCGGTACCAGATGATCCACAGACCGGTACCTGATGATCCACAGACCGGTACCTGACGATCCACAGACCGGTACCTGATGATCCACAGACCGGTACCTGATGATCCACAGACCTTTACCTGATGATCCACAGACCGGTACCAGATGATTCACAGACCAGTATCAGTCCATGGTCCAGTGGTTAAGGGTCACTAGGATAGAGGTTTTAATTAATTTAGGTTATTTTTTTTCTTTTAGAACCTTTTTGTAAACAGGAGCTTTATTAGTAATAGTTTTTGTGAAATAAAAACCTGATATGAATGTTTGGGTTGAGTCAAAAGGACATGAGAGTCTGGAGGTTTCTAACATTTCAAATGATTTCATCTAAACTTAGAAATGAACCAAAACGTAGCAATGAAAAACAACAAATACTTTAAATCAAAGAAATGAAAATCTTCAGTTTTCTTTAGATAATAAAACTGAGTCGTATTAATTTAATTCTATTTAATAATCAGGAGTTTACTAGATGTTGTGTTCTTCAGTCTTATTTAGAAGTTTGCTTTCTGAACACCTAAAACTTTAAATAAATCAAAGGTGTACATACTGTGGAATTACCATCACGACATAATTAATGTTTAACAGGAATAAGGCAGCTGAGCGACTCGTTAAAAAGGCTTAACGTGGGATTAGGACGTAACCAGTGTGAGTGTGTGACGAACGGATTCAATCAACACAACAGCTGGTAGGAGACGGGTCCTATGAGGCAAATCTGCTTGCAAAGAGGGCCTGATACCAGTTTAACTTTTTGATGAGGTGATGTCCTGGACTCCAACTAATCTTGTTTGCAGTTTCCTAAACTGTGGACAACCGGTTAAGCGTTCATCAGACGGAGTTTAAGGGAAGTCAATAACCAAACAATCTGCTGTCTGAGTGGACGGCGTTAGCGATTTAAGAATGACTCTGATCTTCATCAGAAACATCTTCTAGATTTGAGTCCAGGTGAACCTTTACAGAATGAAAACATGGATTTATAACAACCTGTTTGTTATGAAAACTTTAACAATTTGACAAATTCAGCTAAGGATATTTAAACGCTGTTATTTGATTAAATATAGTTTTATGTCTGATAGAAATTCTCAGTCTAATAAAAACTGAAACAGAACATCTTTGTTCTTATTTTCTTTATTGTAAAACCTTTTTTTTGTTATATAAATAAATAAAAACATGATGTTTTATTAGTTTTAGATGTCATCAGAAATCCGTAGGTCCTCAGTAAAAACATTTTTTACTCACCATGTCTGTGCCTGGATCATCATTCTAACGAGACCCTGTGGAGTGATAAATCCAGGTGAATAATATTCCCATGCTGAGTGAACACCTGACTCCAGGTATTCCTGCTCAGCGGCTGAAGTCTTTTCTTTAGAAGAAAACAAACTCGCCCTCTGCTCGACTTTCCGGCCATTTTTGCTGCTTTACCGCCGGCGGTGCCTGACAGAGTGGCTCAGCAACGGGCTTTTGCACCATTATATTCCCTCCCTGATTGATCACTTTGCGACTCAGGGGTTCACAGCCGGTCATGAACAATATTTGGATGTGAGGAATCTCTTCCACCCAGGGGCCCTCGATTAGCAGGACGCTCCGTGCCAGATGTCCCCGGCTACTCCGTGTTACCTGAGGAGGCCGAGGAGTTGAACCTTTCCCCTTAAAGTTCAGGGTAAGCTCCGGGGAACAACAGAAGGCTCCCAGGTCAAGGTTGAAGTTAGAGTGGATTAACCTCAACTTTAAAATGCATCCGTCTCTTTCACACACATCTCCTGCTTCTTCTTCTACTCATTTCAGAGACTTCAGAGCTGCTTCTTCTTCATGCACATGAAGAAGAGCAGAACATGAATGGATGACTGTCCCTCTGAGAGCTTCCAAAATAAAAAGGCCCTTTAAGACAGAAATCTCACTGTGTGTGAGTGAATAATTTAACCATAACAGTGATTTAGTTTGTGAACCTTACAGGATGCAGCTGCTCTTCACAACCTGACCTGTTGGGAGGGTGAAGCTCTGAGGTCAACTGATGCCAACTCGTTATGTGACTCCAGAACAGAGCGCTCGTTTGGGTCAGGACAACGGGATTCCAACATCAAAGGCTGAATTTATTACATCATCACACATTAAAGGGATCCAACCAGGAACTTCACTACTTAAGAAATAAAAACATTGGTATTGGAGTAAAACTGTAAAAAAACAAAAAAAACAATTTATTTCTTTTTGGTTAAATTTAAAACCTGTGGAGCAAATCCTTAATAACCATTTAAAAGGAGCTCACAGAGACACCTGAAAATATAAAGCTTCAGGTGTTACTGAGGCTTAATCAAATTATTTTTTTTATGTTTGGCTTTTATATTGATTTTTTAAGTGTTTGACATTTTAAACTTTGCTGTTTTTCTTTTATACATTGTATTAATTTATTTTTGTTATTTATTAAACTTTTGTAAGCATTTCTATGGCTACATTAAGATTTATGCTTTATTTTTTTAGATTTATTTTCTATATTTAGTTTAGTTTTTAATTTTTTTCCCTTCTAAAACAATGTTTTTAATATAATTTTTATATGTAGTAAGATTTGTTTTGTTTACGTTTAACTTCTGAAATTCTGCTGTTTTT
This sequence comes from Callopanchax toddi, assembly GCA_006937965.1. NCBI lineage: Eukaryota > Metazoa > Chordata > Actinopteri > Cyprinodontiformes > Nothobranchiidae > Callopanchax > Callopanchax toddi. The sequence continues at coordinate 209,563 of SSNR01000416.1, read as the reverse complement.
AATTAAAAACACATCATTTTATTCATTTTAATTCCTTTATTTATTGTTAGTATTTGAAAACTGTTAAAAAAACATTTTTTTAACTTTAAAATGTTTTTTGTAAGGCATAAAGACCTAATTATACTGTATGATAAGACCTAAAGCCTGGGTCCCACATATAAAACGCGTAGCGTAGCTCCCGAGCCGTGATTTTAAATAGAAACCATTGTAATCAGATAAAGTAGTCCCTCGAGGGTCCGCCACGTCACAGCCCAGATGTGCTGGTCCGCTCCACGGCGCTAAAGATACGCGACAGCTCTATTACTGAGCCAAGGTTTGGCTGAGACGCGTGTGTCACGACATTGTGGAATACTTTATGATGCAGAAATTACGACAATACGCTGAACCGCTACTAGTACGGTAAACATAAGCAACCGCCAGTACGTGGACGAGGAGCATTTCAATGTGGAATATTTATGAAACTGAGCTTTTAGAAACAGACTATTCCAATAAATAGCTCACTGACCCATTGTTGAAGAATTAAAAGATAATCCCACAAAACGCAACGGTAGTTCTGACCAAATACAGACCAAAAGATGTGCTTCGTACTTCCTGTTCTCAGTTCCCACGAGATATTGTGACTATCACAGGATTTTGCAAGCTGCGTTCAACGGCGCTCCCCTTCAGGAGAGACTAGAAGACTCACCAAAGATGAGGCGCTACCGCAGAGCGGCGCTAACTTCTACTGTGGGACTCAGGCTTAATAATGTATGATAAGACCCTAATAAGGAGGGCGGCCATGCAGGTAGGGCCAGAATATCCCAAACAAAAAGAGTAAAAAAATGTCCACAAAAGCAAGGAGGGCAGCCCAGACAGTCTGACCAGGCAGAGTTCAGGGGGTGGCAGCCGTGGAACCATCTGACGAGGCGAGGCGAGGCTCAGGAGGATGACCGTAGGAATGCCTGAAGACAAGATCCTGGAGAAGGGAATAAGGCATCTGGCTGGACCCCCACAAAGACTGACACAGAAACAAGAGATGCACAGAAGGACTCCAGGAGTTCAGTGGCAGAGGACTCTGGGTCGGCTGAGGTGCTGGAGGGTTCTGGAAGTACAGGGGAGCCAGAGGCCTCAGGGGCTGGCGGTGTCTGGCCCCCACAGCATGCCAGTCCCTCTGTCAAGGTGTCCTCCAGGACAGACACGTACACCCTCTGAACTTAAGCAAAGTGGCGTTCCAATGCTGGGATTGTTCCAGCTCAATCCAGAAAATGCTGTACAGCAGCAGTTCTGCCACCTGCAGCCTCTAGTGAGGACTCAATGGTCCTGCTAAGATGTTGTGGAGGGCCAACCATCTGACTCACCCTCCCAACAGCCACGTCTGCTGGCTCCATGTTGGGACACAGGGACTGCAGGGTCACGGCAGGAGGTCTCTGAGGTTGTGGTGGTGCAGCGGGAGGACTCTGAGGCTGCAGGGGCGCAGCAAGAGGCTTTCAAGACCACAGCTGACATGACACCAGGATTTTGTTGGACAGGATCATGGCAGCGGGTCAGGATGGTGGGACAGAACCAGGTCCTCTGCAGGGTGGCTGCTTGATGGCCAGATGCGTTCACCAGAACGGCGACCTCTGTTCCTCCTCCAGCTCCACGAACTCCAAAAGAGTGCGAGGCACAACTGTGGATCCATGGTTGTTCTGTTCGTATTGTCAGATTGGTGGGGGTGGAGGACCCAAATGCAGGTAGGAGGAGCAGGTATTCTCAAAAAGGATTTATTAAACTAAAACAAAGTCCAAAAATCCAAGATATGAAACTCACTGTTAAAGGGCTGGAACACAGTAACACAAGCAGTGGCGGCCCATCAATAGGGGGCGCTAGGGCGCTGCCCCACCAGTCTCACAGGAGGAGGAAGAAGAAGAGAATCACAAAAATTAAACTAAACGATCTATACTGCAAGTGCTGTGTATAATCTGCATTTAGGTGTAGTTTTAAAATGTTCTATGACTGTTTCTTACCAGACCGAAAGGTCGTGTGATGTACTTCCTGTTTCTTTGGGGTCTTCTGCGCATGTCTCGGGCGCACAGATCTTTACCAATAGACCTACGCTTTGTTTTCTATACGCACTGAAACCCCCCTTCAATGCAAAGTAATGGAGAGCCCAGGGGGCGCTGAATTTAGCGCCGGAGTCTCAGCTCAGATCAGGAAGTTTACCCAGAAGTTCTTCCTCATGGTGTTATTATGGAGGAAACAAAATGGATATTTATTCAAAGAATCTTTCTTGGCAACTTGCGACAAAAAGCTGTTTTATTCAATGGGTCCTGATTTAATCAACTCCATGGTGAGTGACTTTGTTTGTTTTTTTCTTTTGTTTTATTAACAATGTGTCTGTCACAGATGTTTACTATTGAAAACGCCTATCAGCGAATACTGTTTTAAGTCCTGATGAGTGAATTTATACCTTAAATAGCGACATGTCTTTGTAGCCGAATATTAGAGGGACACACATATTGTTGAATGAATGTTGGTTCATGTAGTTTAGCCTGCTTTGAGGAGTTTTACGTTACTTTTCCTTAAAATGCACGGTGCTCTATGGGAGTTTTGTATGAGTGTCCTAAAATCGTATTTTAACTTATTTTGATGGACATATAAGTGGATTTGACTTTATTTTGTTGTTAAATCACTTTATTAGTTGAGCTGATTGTCATGACTTGCTTGGTTAGTGTTTGTTGTCTGAATTGTAACATTAAGTAGACGTTATAGATGTATTTATTTGTCTCTTACTTCTGTTGTGACCACATAGTTTTTTTTTTTAAATTGTATCTGATTATCTTTATATTATTCTAAGGTCTCCTTATGAAGACTTTACGATTTCTTTACTGTTTGATGTGTAGAATTAGACCTAACTGCACCACATTGTTAGAGAACTGGTGGTAGGGATTTTTACCAGCAAAATATTCAGTCAGATGAAAATATTTTGCTTCATTCCCTGCTCTAGTGGTGATGATATGTGATTATTTGCACATCTGAAAACTGATTTGCAAAAATGCACCCCACCCAAAAAAATTTCACCAGCCGCCACTGAAAATAAGGAGAGATACACAGCGATTCCAGCGGAGCAAACTGACAAGGAACTGGGAGTTATATGGGACCTGTGGTCATATGTTTTGGACACTCGGGTGAAGAGAGGAGTGGAGCTGTCAACTGATGTGTTTTTTAACTGTGGACTGTCAGTGCTTGTTCTGTATGCGGAGGGTTTTTTGTATCTGTCTCAGCCATGTCTGGTAGGCATGGATGAGGGGGGTGCTTTTTTTTCTTCCTCATCCTTCCCTGTTGTCAGCCCTTTTCTTATCTGCTTAAAGGGGGCGCCACACCGGTGGCTGCGTGCCCGCAAGTACAGTCTTACCTGTCTGTGTGTCTAATCCTGTAAGGTTGTACTGAAAGTGAATTTCCCCTCTGAGGGATCAATAAAGGTAATCTCAATCTCAATTTCAATCACCACCTGGTGGTGAGCTGGATCAGATGGCAGGGGAAGACGCAGCACAGACCTGGTAGACCCAAACGTATAGTGAGGGTCTGCTGGGAACGCCTGGCAGAAGAGCCTGTCAAGATGGTCTTCAACTCCCACCTCCGGCAGAGCTTTGACCGCTTCCAGAGAGCAGTGGGGGACATTGACACTGAATGGACTTTGTTCCGCTCTGCGATTGTTGAGGCGGCTGTTGCTAGCTGTGGTTGCAAGGTGGCCGGTGCCAGTTGTTGTAGTAACCCCCGTACCCGCTGGTGGACACCAGAGGTTAGGGGAGCCGTCAGGCTGAAGAAGGAGGTCTACAGGGCGTGGCTGGTCTGTGGGTCTCCAGAAGCAGCAGACAGATACCGGAGGGCCAATTGGGGTGCAGCAGTGGTGGTTTCCAAGCAAAATTTTGGACGTGGGAGGAGTTCAGTGAGGCTATGGAAAAAGACTATCGATCAACTCCAAAAAGGTTCTGGCAAACCATCCGGCGCCTCAGGGGAGGAAGGCAGCAACTCACTCACACTGTTTACAGTGGGGACGGGGAGCTGCTGACGTCAACTGGGGCTAGTCGGGCGGGGGAAGGAATACTTTGAGGAGCTCCTCAATCCCACCAACATGCATTCCTATGAGGAACCAGAGCTGGGAAACCTGGGGACGGACTGTCCAATCTCTGGGGCAGAAGTCTCTGAGGTAGTCAAACTACACAGTGGCGGAGCCCTGGGGGTGAATGAGATCCGACCTGGGTATCTCAAGGCTCTGGATGTTGCAGGACTGTGGTGGTTGACACATCTCTGCAACATTGCGTGGTCATCGGGGGCAGTTCCTGTGGAGTGGCTAACCGGGGTGGTGGTTCCCACTTTTAAGAAGGGGGACCTGAGGGTGTGTTCCAACTATAGGGGGATCACACTCCTCAGTCTCCCGGGAAAGGTCTACTCCAGGGTACTGGAGAGGAGGGTCCGGTCGATAGTTGAATCTCAGATTGAGGAGGAGCAATGTGGTTTCCGTCCTGGTCCTGGAACTGTGCATGGGAGTTTGCCCAACCAGTCCACATGTGTTTTTTGGATTTGAAGGCGGCTTATGACCCCAGGCGCACCCTGTGGGAAGAGCTTCAGGAGTATGGGGTAGATGGTCTTTTGTTAAGGGCCATTCGGTCCCTGTAGCAGAGGACCATGAGGTTGGGTTTAAGTATCTCAAGGTCTTGTTAACGAGTAAGGGAATTGGGATTGGGGGCAGATGGGGGCAGCATCTGCAGTGATGGACGCTGAACTGGTCTGTTGTGGTAAAAAGGGATCTGAGCCAGGAAGCAAGGCTCTCGATTTACCAGTCAATCTACATCCCAAATCTTTACCTATGGTCATGAGTTTTGGGTAATGACCGAAAGAACAAAACTGCAGACACAAGCAGTCGAAATGAGTTTCGTCTGCAGGGTGGCCGGGCTCAGCGTTAGAGATAGGGTGAGGAATTCGGACATTTGGGAGAGACTAAGTAGAACCACTGCTCCTCCATACCGAGAGGAGCCAGTTGAGGTGTTTCAGGCATGTCCTGCCGGCAGGAGGCCCCCGGGTCAACCCAAGACACTTTGTAGAAAGTACATCTCCAACCTGGCCCGGGAATGCCAAAGTCAAAGTTAAGGATCATCCTCTACTATAGAGGCTTAATAATAACAGGTTTATTTAGTGAAACACCTTTGAATAGACTAGGGTTAAAATATAACAATTTAAAATGTTTCCAGACTAAAATAAGTAAATATTTTTTATTAGAATTGAATTCATTTCCACAATATATTGTTTAGCGCCTTTATTTTCTCCTTTTACTGTCCTATTGTGACTTTAGTGCAGACTTTATAGTTATAAAATCTTTTAAAATACAGAAACAGACTGATTTCATTTAGAGAGAATGGAATTGAAACCACCTGACTTCCTTACTAATGTAACACACACACACACACACACACACACACACACACACGTTTAATTTTCATTATTTAACCTCTGCTCCTCGTTTCAGACTCTCCTTACAGAGCTAACCTCCACACATCACTTTATTCACAAGTTCATGTTTACTAAATTGTACTTTTATAGATAGGGTATTACTGATTATAAATTATTTACCTTTCACAACAAAATATGAACAAGAAACAATTTTTTTTCTCTGCATTTAGTTGACTGAATAGGAGGTAGGTATCATGTAATGTAAATATCAAAATGAAGGTTTTATTCAAACATCACAATATTTTTTAGAATGCTTAGATTGAGTGTTTCCCCCCTTGGTTCAGTTCTGCGCCTCAATAAGACAAAAGTACAAAAATGTGTTCCTGGTTAAAGGTTTAGTAAAAGAGTTCAATCAAAGCTGACTTCATAAAACTCATGGCACTTCAATACGTGTAGTGTTCAAAACAAAGAGACAGACGAGATCTCAAACTTCAGACAAAACCTCCTAGACTGGTTTTGCTGTTTACAGAGTTGTTAGAGAGAGTTTATTTCCTTATTATCTTTACTTATATTTACTCATATTTTTATTTTATTATATTGTGCATATAACCCTGTGTTCCAGTTGACATTTGACCTACTTGTTTCTCTGTACATGACTGTCACACCACACACACACACACCAGAACCAGTCTGAACACCTACACTTCCTCATTCTTCAACTTACACCTACACACACACACAAACCTTTACTTGACCTATAATCACATCATTGTATTTCCTGAACCCGTGTTTCCGTTATGTCTCTACAATCCTTGTGTATAAATAAACGTACAAGGGAGATTCTCTCTTTGTAGCTGATGCTCTGAATGCCATGTTGCATTGAGCTGATCTACCCTTGCTGCAAGAACAAATTGGTTTCCTCTCCGTTCATCAGAGTCGTTTGATATTCTCCCTAACATTTAATTGGTCCTTCGAGTCTCTGGGTCCAGACGTTTCCTCCTGACGCCGAGATCACCACCACCGAAGACTGTCGACAGCCATCGTTGGACATCTGTCCTTCGGTGCTCCAACAAAATCCTCCGGTGTTCTGCTTTCGCCGTAGGTCGGTGGTCATAGCCTGGTCCTCGACGGCGGTGGGAGACTGACGGATCCAACGAACTCAAATATCAGCGACCCTGAGACGGTGAGATTAATACACGTAAACTTGTTTTTGCGCGCTGTAAAGATGAATATGGAAGATAAGTTAAGGCCAGAAGAATAAGACCTAATTGTAGGCATTTTGACATTGAATTTCCAAATTGGTAAGGTCCACCGAACGGATCATGAGACAGATTACTTTGTAATACTGTATTTGGTAGGTTTTAAGCGTTTTGACCGAATAGAAATGTAATTCATGTCAAGGAATGAATGGTGTGTGAATGAAGATCACGAGTGTCTAATATAAGGGACATCGTTATCTTATTTTTGTTGTTTTATCTGGACAAAATCACGTACTGGTGGACAATAATTTCAACAGGTTGGGTTCAGTCCCGTAAAGTGGGTGCCGCTGTAATTTAGTTACAGTAGAAGGGCGCACTCATTATCCTATTATTGTCCTCATGCCAGTGACATTTTGAACAGACCAGTGTAATAATGGGAACTAATAATTCAAAAGGAGACATTTTAGAAGGTGATGTGAAGTACATGGAGTTGAAAAGTGAAGGTTCAGGATATATGGCTCAGAAATGGAAGAAAAAACATTGTTTTTCAGGACGACTTAATACCACAGATGTTTTATCTCTACAAACATCTTTAAAACAGGGAATTGTAGCAGAAAAGAACAAAAAGAAAAAGGAAAAACTGAAAAAAGAGTACAGACTGTCAGAAGACTGGTTGACAGAAAGTAAGAGACGAGATGAGGGAAGACAAAAGAGGAACATGGAGAAAAAGTTTAAAGACCAAGTGTGTGCCTTGATAAATGAGGATGAAGAGACTGTAGTTAGTAGAGCCAATAGGCCCAGACAACAACAACCCAGACAGGACTTAGAAGGAGCGACTGGACAACAACCTTCCCCCAGTCCTCACTCAGATGACGACACAACTCAACCACAGACTTCAGACAATGAAAGGAAGATGACAGAGATACGACAACAGCAGAATAGACAAGCTAAGGATCAGCATAAAGTAGATGGATGTAAGCCAAGACTCTACCCAGTTACAGGAGAACACACCCTATCTAACGATGACTCAGACCAACTTGTTTGTCCTTTGGTCGAAGTTGCTAACCCACGATATGGTCAGGGAGTTGACGTTCGTCCAACCATTCAGATTTTTAGACCATGGACTAAAGAGGACGTGAGAAAGGCAGCTGACGGACTAGGGAACTTTGAGGATGACCCAGACTTGTTTGTGAACGACCTAAAAGAACTCGCTCAAAGTTTCCAGTTAAACGGTGCCGAAATGTATCACGTGATCCAATTAAAATTTGGACACAAATTTGGTCGTGTTCGCGGCGACTTCACCGGACATAACGCCGGTGCCAATCCTGACCCTTTACGAGCTGGCTCACTCGAACTCAGAACGGCTCTCGACCAGTTCGGTGACAGAGTAAAAACCGTCTTTCAAAAACGCGCCAATTACAACAAAATTTCCACGTGTAAACAAAAAGACGACGAACTTCCAGTTGACTACATAGCCAGACTGGAACCAATTTTCAAGGCTAATTCAGGTATCCCACAAAATGACGATCAAAACAGCTCATATCAACAACAATTAAAACGTGCCTTCTTAGAAGGATGCACTCCTGACATACAAAAATTCATAAAAAAGAACTGGGTACACCAAGACACCGGTTCTGTCCAACAAGCGGTTGAATATGCGACACACGCTCAAAAAGTTGTTATATCCAAAGTCCAACAACTTGTTGCTCCTGACCTCATCGCTTTTGCTGGTCAAGTCACGAGCAGAGGACGTGGTTATCCACGGGGAAGGGGAGGAAACTCCCACCGTGGAAGAGGAGGGAGAGCATACTTTAGGCAAAATGCTGATGAAAACTGCTGGTACTGTGGAAGACCAGGTCATTTTGCTAGAGATTGTAGAAAAAATCCACAGAATCAGCAGAATCAACAGCAGACCCAAAATCAGCAAAATCAAACTCAACAACAATCTCAAAAAATTCCCTACAACCCAAACAGTGTCTACAACCTCTCACCTCAGATGTGACTAGATTCTGCTGAGCCCACAAAAATACCAGATGTTGACATTTTCGCAGCTCTACTCACATGGGAGGATAGAACTGACTTACCATACAGAGATATAATGATAAATGGAAAATTATATCATTGTCTGTGTGACACCGGAGCATGCAGAACTGTTTTGACCTCACCTCCTCCCAGGGTTGAATATTCTAAGGAGGCGGTGTTTGTGAAAACAGCTAGTGGACATGTAAAACAACACCACTTGACAAAACAAATGACAATAGTGGATAAAGAAACAGGACAGATAGTTTATTGCCCAATTTTGATCGATCCATCTTGCCCCATTAATCTATTAGGACGAGACATGATGTGCAAATTAAACATTGCTGTGATTTCAACATCACAGGGCATGAGGGCTGAGGTCATGCCCAGAGATGCTGATGATGCTTTTGTAGTACAGGGACTCGATGAGCCTTATTACTACTGGAGCCTTGATTTAGGACAGCAACANACAGATTACTTTGTAATACTGTATTTGGTAGGTTTTAAGCGTTTTGACCGAATAGAAACGTAATTCATGTCAAGGAATGAATGGTGTGTGAATGAAGATCACGAGTGTCTAATATAAGGGACATCGTTATCTTATTTTTGTTGTTTTATCTGGACAAAATCACGTACTGGTGGACAATAATTTCAACAGGTTGGGTTCAGTCCCGTAAAGTGGGTGCCGCTGTAATTTAGTTACAGTAGAAGGGCGCACTCATTATCCTATTATTGTCCTCATGCCAGTGACATTTTGAACAGACCAGTGTAATAATGGGAACTAATAATTCAAAAGGAGACATTTTAGAAGGTGATGTGAAGTACATGGAGTTGAAAAGTGAAGGTTCAGGATATATGGCTCAGAAATGGAAGAAAAAACATTGTTTTTCAGGACGACTTAATACCACAGATGTTTTATCTCTACAAACATCTTTAAAACAGGGAATTGTAGCAGAAAAGAACAAAAAGAAAAAGGAAAAACTGAAGAAAGAGTACAGACTGTCAGAAGACTGGTTGACAGAAAGTAAGAGACGAGATGAGGGAAGACAAAAGAGGAACATGGAGAAAAAGTTTAAAGACCAAGTGTGTGCCTTGATAAATGAGGATGAAGAGACTGTAGTTAGTAGAGCCAATAGGCCCAGACAACAACAACCCAGACAGGACTTAGAAGGAGCGACTGGACAACAACCTTCCCCCAGTCCTCACTCAGATGACGACACAACTCAACCACAGACTTCAGACAATGAAAGGAAGATGACAGAGATACGACAACAGCAGAATAGACAAGCTAAGGATCAGCATAAAGTAGATGGATGTAAGCCAAGACTCTACCCAGTTACAGGAGAACACACCCTATCTAACGATGACTCAGACCAACTTGTTTGTCCTTTGGTCGAAGTTGCTAACCCACGATATGGTCAGGGAGTTGACGTTCGTCCAACCATTCAGATTTTTAGACCATGGACTAAAGAGGACGTGAGAAAGGCAGCTGACGGACTAGGGAACTTTGAGGATGACCCAGACTTGTTTGTGAACGACCTAAAAGAACTCGCTCAAAGTTTCCAGTTAAACGGTGCCGAAATGTATCACGTGATCCAATTAAAATTTGGACACAAATTTGGTCGTGTTCGCGGCGACTTCACCGGACATAACGCCGGTGCCAATCCTGACCCTTTACGAGCTGGCTCACTCGAACTCAGAACGGCTCTCGACCAGTTCGGTGACAGAGTAAAAACCGTCTTTCAAAAACGCGCCAATTACGGCAAAATTTCCGCGTGTAAACAAAAAGACGACGAACTTCCAGTTGACTACATAGCCAGACTGGAACCAATTTTCAAGGCTAATTCAGGTATCCCACAAAATGACGATCAAAACAGCTCATATCAACAACAATTAAAACGTGCCTTCTTAGAAGGATGCACTCCTGACATACAAAAATTCATAAAAAAGAACTGGGTACACCAAGACACCGGTTCTGTCCAACAAGCGGTTGAATATGCGACACACGCTCAAAAAGTTGTTATATCCAAAGTCCAACAATCTTTCCTTGTTGCTCCTGACCTCGTCGCTTTTGCTGGTCAAGTCACGAGCAGAGGACGTGGTTATCCACGGGGAAGGGGAGGAAACTCCCACCGTGGAAGAGGAGGGAGAGGATACTTTAGGCAAAATGCTGATGAAAACTGCTGGTACTGTGGAAGACCAGGTCATTTTGCTAGAGATTGTAGAAAAAATCCACAGAATCAGCAGAATCAACAGCAGACCCAAAATCAGCAAAATCAAACTCAACAACNGTGGATGACATTTTGATAACATCTGACACTGAGGAACACTGTAAACAAAGCACCCTCCAGGTACTGAAACACCTGTATGAAAATGGACACAAGGTCTCATTACACAAACTACAACTTTGGCAAAAATCGGTCATTTACCTAGGACACAATCTCTCAAAGGAGGGAAAGTCCCTGTTAACTGATCGAAAGAAAGCCATCCAAAATGTTCCTAAACCAACCACAAAGAAACAGGTCATGTCTTTTCTCGGTTTGTGTAACTTCTGTAGGACCTGGCTCCCAGACTTTGCACAGACTGTTCAACCTTTACAAAACATGATCTATGGTAACAACTTAGCTTTATCTGACAAGGTCACGTGGACTCCTGAAGCAGAAAAATCTTTTATTGACCTAAAAATGCTTCTGCAGACTAATGTAGTTTTAGCACTGCCAGATTACACCAAAACCTTTTATTTATCTGTGGATGCAGCACAAGGCTTTATGAAGGCAGTCCTGACGCAAAAACATGGTTCTGTACACAGACCAGTTGCTTATTACTCCAAAAAACTTGATTCTATTGCCTCAGGCCTTCCTACTTGTGTTCAGGCATGCGCAGCTGCGACTGAAGCTGTAAATCAATCTGCAGAAATAGTGTTATTACACTCCTTAACACTGCAAGTCCCACATTCGGTTTCTCTGGTATTGCTGCAAACACAACTTCCTTTTCTCACTCACAACAGACACCTGACCTATGTCTCCACTTTGCTATCACAATCTCATATCACTATTACGCGGTGTGGTCCACTGAACCCAAGCACACTATTACCCTCAGAACTAGACGGTGAACCTCACTGCTGTAAAACAGACACAGATGAGCACACAAAACCACGCGCTGACATTTTAGATCAACCACAGCCTAATTTCACTTCTCTATTTGTTGATGGGTCAGCATCTAAAAATGAACTTGGAAAAAACTGTGTAGGTTATGCAGTTACAACTGAAACTAAAGTAATAGAAGCGAAACCCCTCCCACCTGCATACTCAGCTCAGACTGCAGAACTACATGCAGTTATCCGCGCATGTCAGCTGTATGCAGGAAAAGAGGTCAACATCTTTACAGACAGTCAATATGTGTATTCTGCAGTCCATCATTTTGCAAAAATATGGCAAAACAGAGGAATGATCACATCTTCTGGAAAAAAATTAACTCACGCTGCCATCCTAAATAAATTATTAAACGCAGTACAATTACCTAAGAAACTAGCCTTATGCAAATGCCAGGCTCATCAACAGAATGACTCACCCATCAACAAAGGGAACAACTTTGCAGATCTGTCAGCAAAAACAGCTGCAAAGCTCAGCCTTCAAGACAACTCAGGAACTTTTGTGCTTCATCCAATACCTGATGAGGTTTTGAAGGATGCACAAACATCTGCACCAATTAATGAACAAAAATCATGGTTAAAATTTAATCCTGTACTCACTAATGACATTCAACATGTAAATAACAAACCCATACTCCCCAAGTCCTTGTATCAAACTGCAGCATTAATGAGCCATGGACTCACCCATGTCTCATCAGGGGGAATGACAAACTTAGTGAATTCTATTTTCCATACTATAAATTTTTCTGATTTTGCTAAAGACTTTTGCAGAAAATGTATGATATGTTTAAAAAATAATGCTCAAGGTAGATTAAAACCAAAAAGAGGAAAGTTTCCAGAACCAGACCATCCTTTTGAAGTTATCCACATGGATTTTATCGAACTATCTATTGCACAAGGGTACAAATACTGCTTAGTCATAATTGATGTTTTTTCTAGATGGCCTGAGATTTATCCCACAAAGAACTGCACAGCCATAACAGTAGCTAAACATCTATGCATGCATTTCTTCCCCACTTATGGTATCCCAAAAATCATTCGCTCAGATAATGGTACTCACTTTGTAAATGAAGTATTAACAAAGTGTGCAGAGACTTTAGGATTCAATTTAAAACATCATACTTCGTATCACCCACAGTCCGCAGGGCTAATTGAACGTACAAATGCTACAATCAAAGAAAGACTAAGAAAAACGATGGCAGAAACAGGGCGCCAATGGCCAGACTGTATTTCATTAGTTAATGTCACGATGCTGTGGCTGTGAGCAGGCAGGAGGACCCAAGGTGCTGGTAAGCAGGAGGCAGGAGATGGAGGTTATAAAAAAATGAAGGTTTTATTAAATGAACTGGACTATGACTAGAAAAAACAAAACCAGGAACAGAACCAAGGACTATGACTAAGACTGAGACTGAGACAAGTAAGGTGACTATGACAAAACAGAACAGATGAACCGAGGACGAGACAAGAAACAGAAGGGTATAAATACTGTGGTAGAAATCAATGGAACAAGAAACACCTGGAGATAATTGACACGTGAGGGAGGGGCGAGAGCAGGAGCCAGGAACACAGGGAAAACAGACAAGACTAACCAGACCAGACAAGAACTAAACAGAACAGACAGGGGATCATGACATAACCCCTCCCACAAGGGGCGGATCCCAGATGCCCCAACAGGAACCAGGCAGGGAGGGAGGAGGGGGGGACCAGGTAGGAGGGCCGAAAGCAGCCCGGCATGACGGGGCTCAGGGGGGGCGGCCCGGAGGCAGCCCGGCGTGACGTGGCCTAGGACCCGGCGCGGGCTCAGGGGGGCGGCCTGGAGGCAGTCCGGCGTGACGGAGCACAGGAGGGCCACAGGACTCTGGATGAACAGACGCTGGAACGGGGGCTGGAACAGACGCCGGAACGGGGGCTGGAACAGACGCCGGAACGGGGGCTGGAACAGACGCCGGAACGGGGGCTGGATCAGACGCCGGAACAGGGGCTGGAACAGACGCCGGAACAGGGGCAGGACTTGGACTGGACGCTGGAACGGGGGCCGGACTTGGACTGGACGCCGGAACGGGGGCAGGACTTGGACTGGACGCCGGAACGGGGGCAGGACTTGGACTGGACGCCGGAACGGGGGCAGGACTTGGACTGGACGCCGGAACGGGGGCAGGACTTGGACTGGACGCCGGAACGGGGGCAGGACTTGGACTGGACGCCGGAACGGGGGCAGGACTCGACACGGGGACTGGATAGGGAACCTTGACTTGGCTCGGGGACAACGGGGAACTTGGCAGGGCTCGGGACCCTCTGGAACTTGGCAGGGCTCGGGACCCTCTGGAACTTGGCAGGGCTCGGGACCCTCTGGAACTTGGCAGGGCTCGGGACCCTCTGGAACATGACAGGGCTCGGGACCCTCTGGAACATGACAGGGCTCGGGACCCTCTGGAACATGGCAGGGCTCGGGACCCTCTGGAACTTGGCAGGGCTCGGGACCCTCAGGACCTTGGCAGGGCTCGGGACCCTCAGGACTTTGACAGGACACCGGATCCTCAGGACTTTGACAGGACACCGGATCCTCAGGACTTTGACAGGACACCGGATCCTCAGGACTTTGACAGGACACCGGATCCTCAGGACTTTGACAGGACACCGGATCCTCAGGACTTTGACAGGACACCGAATCCTCAGGACCTTGACAGGACACAGGATCCTCAGGACTTTGACAGGACACAGGATCCTCAGGACTTTGACTGGACACAGGACCCTCCTCTACACAGCAGGACAGACCGTCAGCCGCGACCTCCTTCAGCGCTGTCAGGTAAGCCCTCTGAACAAAAGCGTAGCGGCTCTTCAGGGCTGGCACAGCTCTCAGTCCCGGATGGGACGTGAAGAGGGAGTTTAGCAGCTGGGCGGCCCGCAGCCTCTGGTGGGGACATGAGGGCACAGAAAAAACGTCAGTCCAAGTGTCAGTAATAAGCCGGCTCACCTCATC
>SSNR01000416.1:166279-188574 GCA_006937965.1 Callopanchax toddi | reverse complement strand
AGAGAGGGGGGGGGGACAAAACCTGACAGAAAAACAGTCACACACAGACACAATCACTCTCCCTCCCTCATGCGTGCACACACACATTCCTGCAAACATACCAAGACACACAATAGACGCTGTACACCCACTCTCGCTCCCCATGCACTCTCTATGTTCAGGACCAGGGACCAGCGCCCTAAGGGTGAAGCCGGCCCTGAGATCCAGAAGATGGTCCCTCCCTTACTGAAGTGGGGATAAGCAGACCACCGCGCACCCCGCCGCAGCCGAGCAGCCCCCCACCGCAGACCCCGACCAGACGGCCCGCTCCACTCCAGGCCCCAGGCAGCGAGCAGAGAACAGGGGTGTGTGAAGACCCCAAGTCTCCCCCCACCTGCTCCAATGTGGTGTTGATGCGTGTTGTAGTAAGATGCTTTTAAAAAGAGTGGGGGGCGGCCCGCCATCCCCCGCCCTGGGTCCTAAGTGTCTAAATGCGTTGAGGTGGGTAATGACACCGGAGGAGAGGTTAGCCGGCTAGACCTCCCTCCCCCCGGGTATTACTGGGTGTAATTCCTCCAAAGACCCTAGATGCATAATGTAAGAATGTCTGGGGTGGAAGTGTTTAAATTGTGCAATAAAATTGGGCCACAGGACTGCAGAGATGGTGTTCCACACCATGACGTACCCGTGACTCAAAGCCCTGTGTGTGTGGTGACGTGACGGAGCAGAGGGAGGGAAAAATCCGGAGATGGGGAGGCAAGACTGGGGGGACAAGCCCTCCCAGGGGGCCAGCTCCCCCGCTGGCCCCAGTAAGCACCCCCGTTCCCCAAAACCACCCAGGGCAGGGAGATCGCCGGCCCACCCATCCAGGTCCACGGCAGGAGCCCCACACAGCGCCACGGAGCCCACGGAGTCCCCCACCCCCACCCCAGCAGGGTAACTATACCTCCCTCAATCACGCACATAGTAACTACAAACTTACATAGGACATAGACACCCAGGCAAAGCCCCCCTTGGCAAAGCCTGGCAAAGCCCATGACATCGGTTTCCGTGTTTTCTGACTTATCTATCATGTTGCAACGTTGAGTTCTCACCTTAAACCTGCCAGAAAGAGCAACAAACGGCGTCCATCTGTCTCCTAGTCCAGCCAGTGAGAAGCTCTTCCAGATTTCAGACCCAGGTTTCAAACCGTTTTTTTCACTCCAGCCTGCTATGAGGTCATAGTGATCCGGACTTGCTTATATGGTCAATTCTCCTCCCACATGCACGTTCACGACACCTGGAGCGAGGCAGTGCCGCCGCCATTGCCCATAGACCGTGTAGTGTTTAGTTTCAGTGTCGTTTCTCTTTCACGAGACGGCACTGCCCCCTACTGGACACTGCCCCCTACTGGACACTGCCCCCTACTGGACACTGCCCCCTACTGGACACTGCCCCCTACTGCAGCAGAAGTGTCAGTCTGCCAAATAAGGAGAAACCCAGCAGAACCGGAAGGCGGCGCTTTCTTCTGATCTCTGAGTTGCTCCTTAGGAAATAATTACAGCGTATTTTGAGTTCTAATGGTGCAACGCTGATCTAGAGGCATCAAAGATTACACCTGTTTAATAGAAAGTGATTTAAATATGGAGCCATAGGCACTTTAACAGTACTATGACTGGAAACACTCATTCTCTGGCATGAGGTTTTAACTAGATACTCAGATGTTCGCTCCACACTCACTGCTTTAATGAAAGCCCTCTCATTCCCTTTTTTTAAAATTTGGGAAAGCCATTTTCACTGTTTGTAAGAGTCCCTCTTTCTCTCCATAGTTGTTCATCTCATTCTGACTGTTGATAATGAGGCGTTCAATAACATTAAAGCCGATAATGGGGCGGGGAAGTTGACTGCCTTTCATAACAAGCATTGGAACATAAAACTCATCAGGACTAGCTGCTAGATTGAACAATACTTCCACCCATCCTACATAAGGCATCTCTGTGCCATTAGCAGCCTCAATCTGAAGGGGGTCACCCTGGTTCACAATTTCTGTTATTTCCCTGAGTTCTGCATCTGGGATGTTCTCAGCTTTCCATACTTCATCAACTGCAGAAACTTGTGACCCAGTATCCCAGAGCGCTTGTGTTTTCTTTCGCTGTAGGTAGCAGCTAATGAAACATATCTTTCTGACCAGGTCAACTAATGTGGAGTCTTTCTTTAATAGACTGGTTTTCTTTTTTTCTGTCATAGTTTTGCGTAGTGGTGTGTTTTCAAAGGTTGTTTCAGTGTTTGTTGCTGGCTTGCAGGTCTCTCTGTGTTCTGGCCAATGACTCTCCTGGCACTCCCTGGAACAATAAAGTACTCTTTTGCACAATGAACACTGTCCAAACCTTTGGGATCCTTCCATTCCTCCACAACTAGCGCATTTTTGGGACGTCCTGGTGTGTATGGTTACTCCCTGTCCCGTGGGGGCAACCTTCCCTTGTTTAAAGGATACTCTCTTGCAGAGGTGGGCATACCTCGGTTTCCTCTACAGCCAGCCTGGAAATGTTCACTACTTCCACACCTGTAGCAGTGCTGGCAGAAACTTTCTCCTGGCATGCAAGACACCTCAGTCGGGGGCGTGGTACTGGGAATCTTTGTGGTGCAAATCTCTGTTGAAACTGAGCAGTTCCTCTCATGAGTCTTGAATCACCTGCACCTTGATATTCCTGCAAAGGCCATCTCTGATGATGATGAGCAGTTGCACCCTCTCTGCTCCAGGTAGTAAGCTGTGGGTGATTGGAATAACCATATTCTGGTCCTTGGCACGCTGCAGGTTGGTATTTAGTTTTATCGTCTTTGTTGTGGATTGATTCTCTGATCTGTGCGACTTCAATTTTGAGGTCTTAGAGCAAAACCATTTCTGCTTTAATTTCTTTTAGGTCTGACAGCACATCTGAGGGGAGTGTGGCAAAAGTTTGGTCTCCCCCATGTCTCCTCCCACTACCTGTGTCACTGGACTGGACTGCATGCACACCAGTGGACCTCTGTGTTGTATTCTTCTTCTTATCCTGTCTTTCTTTATCATTAGCACAGGCAGTGTTTAGAGCTTCTAGGAGTAGCTCATCTGAGGTACTTGGTTCCAACAAATGAGGTTGGAGGTCAGTCTTTACGCAGTCACTTTGAAGGCCAGTGAGAACTGTGTGCATGAACATGCTTTGTACTAAGGCAGGGTCATACTTAAGACCAGATTCAGCCTCTTGGGAAGCAAACAATATTTTTTGGCGCAGATCCATTGCTCTGATAACAAAGTTTTGTGGTGTCTCTCTGCTGTTCTGCACTTCTGTTGTAAGCTGTTTGTATAACTCAGTTGTGCTTCTCTCTTGATAATGTGAACGAAGGATTCTTCTAAGAGTGGGAAGGGACAGGTCACTCTTTCCTTCTAAGTAGCTGCGTAGCTGTAGGCCAGGGACTATTGCCCTAATAACAGCATCCACTATCTCTGACTCAGGGTAACCTTTGTTGAGACCATTCTCTATTTGACGGGCCAAGCTGGAAAATGTCAGTCTGTCCTTTTGCCCAGGATCACCAATTTGACCTGAGATCTTAAAGTCTTTTCTCTATGAGCTGCTGTATTCATGGGAAAGGGCAGTTTGGACCAATACAGGTTCAACATTCTTTGTATTTTTGTTAGCCAGAATTTGCATCTCAGCTTCTTTCTGTTGAACTATGAGTTTAAGCTGTTCTAGTTCTTTGCTTAGTTTCTCCTGTTCCTCATCTTCCTTTTCTGGTGTGTTGTTTTTGATACCTTCCTGCACTGATTTGATCATGTCCATTAAATCCAGCAATGCTGACATTCCTTCGTCTTCTAGTTGCCTCAAATTGTCACTTTCCATATACTCACTGATCAGTGAAACAAGAGCATTGTTTTTTTCCTGTAATGTTTGTTCAGCTACAAGTCAAAAATCAACATTAACCTCTGTTTGACAAGACTACATCTAGTATTTAGCAAAACTACTAACAACCATTGTTATTGTAGACAGTAATTAACACACTTCCCTTAAAATCTATTAAACTATACACTCTGATAAACACATTTTAAATTTAAACAATAATGAGGACATTTCAACCCATCACATCAGCATCAGTCTGAAAGCCTCCTCTGACCAGGAAATAGACGGCACCCTGAAGTAGAGTTCACTGAGTGGATCAACGTTCACTCATTAAAAACACAGGATCAATGATTTTCACTGGCAGTTGATCTTTTCTCCACCAGGGGGAGACAAACCACCAGCAGTGAAGTCAGCTCAGTCCAAAGAGATTTTAGAAACCTTAGAAAACTGCATGTTGTGAGAAAATACTGGATGAAAACTAACTGGTTGTTTTATAATGATGGTGAAGAATCAGCTGTTGAGCCCAAACTGAATTCATCAGAAAAACCTGAAAAGTCAGAAAACAGGAGTGAAAAAGTGACAGTGTAAATGCTGACTCAGCGCTCTCCTAGCAGAGCTGACTTCATGATGAATCCTTCATCTTGATTAGAAGTAGATGATGAGTGTTGGTCCAGATCAGCTGATGTGGAGCTCTGACATCATTCTAAGTTCCTCTGAACAAACTGGGACCTGCTTCAGTCAATCTTCAGCTGTTGATGCTGATCTGCTGCTGGACTGAAGCTTCTGACCATCTCACCTGATACTGGAGCTCTTTGTCACCTCCTCCTGACCTTCAAAGAGTCTGACATTTACCAGCAGCACACAAACACAACACCAACTCCACAAACACAAACCAATCATTTGGATTCAGCTTTTACAAGGTAGAAGTTGCTCCGTTTGCTGATGTCAGCAGTTTATTGAGTTCAGAGGAAAACATGAAGAAACTGTTGAAAACTGATGAAAAAGACCTGACTGTTCAAATGCTCTGGTATCAACAAGTTATCAATGACATCATCACACTATGTAGTACAATGAAGTACTTTAGAAAGTACTGAAAGCTGAACTAACCAAGGATTGTAGTTTGATGGATGAGCTCTGATCCAGAATCCTGCTGGTGTTTTTGATGTGACACCAAACTGTGAAAACTCTGCATCATCAGCAACATTCAAGTCATGTTTCAGAGTCACAAACACACAGTCATCCCCTGTAGAGAGTCATCTAGTGAAGACATTGAACTCACGGCTGTGTTTGAAATGTTGGATCATGTGACTCTGACAGGAAATCCTTTCCATGTCAGGAGACAGAATTCCAGTCTGTCAGGGTCTTGTTGACTAGTGGAGGAAGGAGGGAGGACAGGAGGACGAGGGCAGCGTCTGCAGTGGTGAGGATGCTGAACCAGTCTGATGTGGTGAAGATGGAGCTGAGCCAGAAAGAGAAGCTCTGGATTCACTGGTTGATCGACGTTCTGATCAGGAGCTCTGGCTAATAGCAGAGCATCTTTTTTATAAAGCACTTTAAAACAAGACAAAGATCGACCAAAGTGCTGAACACTAAAGATTCTAGTAGAAATCCATCTGTTTCAGAGAAAATCTGTTGTGAGAAACTCTCTGAAGATCCTTCCCTTCTTAGTCCATCGTCTGCAGCTGCTGCAAAACGCTGCAGTCCTCCTTCTGACTGGAAAACACAAAGATGACCACAGAACGCCGTCCTGGCATCACTGCACTGGCTTCAGTTCTCTTTGTTTTTACATCTCTAAATGGACTGGCACCTCACTACCTCTCTGACCTTCTTCACTTTCATCCTCCAGTCAGGATGTGAGGTCAGCAAACCAGGAGGTCCCAGAACCAGGCTGGAGACCAGAGGTGACCTCTGACCCCTGGCTCTGGAACAGCCGACCTTAGACCTGCTGAGACCCTGGGGGCGTTTTAAAATCTCTTTAAAGACCCACTTTGATTCTTTGACTTTTATTTCTGGCTGAGTGAGAATCCTTCAGTGGTAGCTCTGATGGTGTTGTTTTATCTGACTATTGATTTGATTTGACTCTGTTTTATTTCTCATTTTAGAACTGATCTAGATTTTATCCTGGTTTTAGATTGACTTTTACCTGTAAAGCACTTTGACGTCCAGCAGGGGGCAGTAAGGAGCAGAAACGTTTGTTTCCAGCCTCCAGTCTGGAACTTCCGGTGTAGTGAACCTGGAGCCGCTAGCAGAGCTAGCTTGTTGTGTTTTGGTGTGTGAGCTGAAGGTTGGAGTCTCTGCAGCAACAATGTCTTCAGTTCAGCGTCTGAGAGAGTTTATCAGCGAGCGACTCGCTGCTGCTGCGGGAGAAATCTTCTCAGAGTTTGGTCAAACCGTCGTCCACCTGGAGGAAGAGATCCACCGTCAGCGCAGACTGCTGGAGCTCAGCTGGAAACCACAAGTCCACCTCCACAGAATCGGTATGTGTCTTTACTGAGGACAGAGTCTCAGGAAGGTCTTCTGTCTCTGGTCTCCTCTGCAGGAGTTACTGCAGACTCCCTGCTCAGCTCCTGGTTTTCTCTCACTGAGCTGACAGTCTGCAGCTGTTTGGACACAACTAGTGAGCTTCTGAGCATTTAGAGTCCAGTAGGACAGAGGGACAACAGAAGACAGAGTCATACTTCTGGGTCAATAGTCAGTGATCTGCTCCAATACAGCATTAATAGAAGACACTGTTTCATCCTCCAGTTGGCTGAACTTCATGACCTTATTAGGAAGACAAGGGCTCTCTGTGAGACAGAGGACACCATGCAGGTCCAACAGTCTGCAGCCTGACCTGATCAACCATGTGGAGTCCAGTCTAGAACCCTGGAGTAAGAACCCACAGTCCCTACTTCAAAGTTTCTGCTTTAGATCAGTGAGGAACTCTTTGTAGGACTTTGATTTAAAACCTGCTCTTGTTTCTGTCAGAATGGTGAATGAATGTGTGGCTTTGTGTTGTCAGCTTCATTCAAAGCACTCCGTTTAATCAGCTGTGTTTCACATGTTCTCAGTGTCAGCAGAACATGTCTTTCTTTAAGAATGAAAAACTCAGTGGTCCAGTCTTTATTGATCAAAAAAACAAAAATATCTGATGAATTTTTCTGAACTTTTATTTAAAATCAGTTTTGAAACAAAAAAGCAAAAAAATATATTTCCTGACATGTTTTTGATTTAAGAAAAATCTAGCATGTAATTATTGAAGCGCTTGAAGTTTTAAACCAGACGACCAGGTTTGTGTTTGTGATGGTTGATCAGGATCATTGACTGATTGATTTTCAGTTCAGTGTTGAAGCTGTGTCTGTGGTTGTAAAGGAGCTAAGTCACTTAGTATCAAAGCTTTAGGGCTGTCATCCATTCACTTTTTTAATTGCATGAGCGTCCAGAGTTGACTCACAATTAATCACACATTTTTAAGATGTTCTCAACTGACCTAAACAATTTATTTTTCTTATTTCAAATACTCTTTTAATTTAAATACAGGCTGTTTACTTCACTTCCTAAAATGTGATATTCAATAAATCAGATGCTCATCCATCCTGACTCTGACAGGTTGAATCAGCTTTACTATCAGATGATTTCTCTCCTATAGAATCAGTTCTACTCATCACACTGGGGCCTTTGAATCATCCTATTAAACCCCAAAACGTCTAAAGCTGGACTCTTCTGACAGACAGACTATTGGTGTCATTTGCAAAACCTAAAGCTTTTCAGAATGCTCAACAAATGTTCTTAATCTCAATTAAATTTACCTGGTTAAATAAAATAATATAAAACAAGGATTTCATTATTACTATCATGTATTTTTGTATGTAGTTGACCATATTCTAACATTGCAATATCCTTTGTTACAACTTTAAACTTTAGTTTTATGAAGTTAGTAGTTTTGTTTTTTAGCTCTCTCCCTTTCTGCTCCTTTCCTTGGTGATGCGCGCACTCTCGTGCGTGTGGGCCGGGGGAGGGGGGGGTCATGTCTGCACTCTGCAGCGCTGACAGACTGACGCACAGAGAGGAGGGGCGTCTTTGTGACCCAGCTTTGCTGCGTTTTTGCAGCGTTAGGAGGGCAGACTCCTGATGCATGATGGATTGTTTATTTATTTATCAAGAACATCCTGAACGTCGGTATAAAGGAGCGGGTCAGATTAGCAGCCAGGACACCAGGCCACCTCCCAGTTTTCCCAGTTGCCAGTCCGTAACTGGCTATGCTGTAGAAAGTTTACTGGATGTAGGATTGTCCAGGTGTCTCAGCTGAAAACTTTCTAGTTTCTCCGAGGGGGAGGAGGGCTCTCTGCAACAGCTGCATGTGTCGCTAAACCTGTGCGTGCGCACACGTGCAAAGCAACACTACTGAAGCCTGCGCGCTAAGTGTACATTAAAAAAATGTGCGCAGTTAAAGTGGGCTTTGCGTTAACACGTTAACTTTGACAGCCCTACTTTAAAGACTTTGTCGACCTTCTCAGTGTCTTTTCTAGAACCAGAGACCTGTTTGAATGACATCTGAATAAAAGGATCAGATCCAGAAGAATAGAACAAGGCTCAGTTCACAACGACATGGAAACAGCTGATCTGGTGTCACTGAGCAGAAACTAAACTAAAGAACAATCTCTGAACCAGGCTGACGTCTGTCTGTTTTTCTTTCTACTAAGTGAACTGTGTGTGTTGTCCAGATCTCCCACAGCATTACGCCTGGAAGGAGGAAGAGACTGTGGCTAACCAGCAGCTCTGGAACCAGCAGAAGAAGTCCAGTTTGGAGCAGGAAGAAGCAGAAGCTCCACAGATGAAAGAGGAACAAGAGGAGCCAGAACCTTTGCCGATGATAGAAGATGAAGACTGTGTCAGTCAGGATGAGCAGCAGTTGGTCCTGGAGCAGGAGACTGGTCCATTCATGGTGACTCCTCCTTCTGAAGACAGAGACTGCAGGAAACCAGAAGAACATGTCCACAGTCCCAAAGTCCAAAGGCCCCCAGAAACTCCCACAGGTAAGAAACCGTTCTCCTGTTAGACCTGTGTGATGTTAGGTCTGAAGACTCACTTGAACTGACCACATTAGAACTCACACAGGAAAGAAGCTGAGTTCTTGTTAGGACTGGACCACAGAGAAGAAACACTAGTGATTAAAACAACCAGTGGTGACGGAGCTGTCTGCTTTCTGATTGGTTAGGAGGAAGTCATGACTTTAGTCATGAGTTACCTGATTTACTCTGATGAAAAATGAAAGGAAACTTCATTATCAAACTTTTATTGTCCTTTTTTTTCCTATCCCACCACATGTCTATGGATAGAGATATATTATTGAATTATCGTCCAGCCCTAAACCTGTAAGTCTATGATCGATGAGGCTGATTAAAGGTGTGGTTTACTCGCTCTTTTTATACTTTAGCAGTGTTCTCTAGTGAAAATCAATGCCTTATATGTAGGGCTGTAACAATACTGAAAACCCAGGAGACGAGACGAGATCTTGAGTTCACAAGAACCAGACTAGACCAGATTTTAATCACATTTTTAAGAATCTTTCAAAGATCAAACTATTGCTGCAAATGTTTTTTCCCTGTCTCTGTCCTCCTGTCCTTTTTCACCAAAGAAGACATTAAGACTATGTTCACACTGCAGGTCTTAATGCTCAAATCTGATTTTTTAATCAAATCCAATTTTTTTGTCTGGCTGTTCACACTACAACTGAAATGCGACAGCAAACAGTCTCCAGTGTGAACGAATCACGGCCCCAAAGCGGCCCGCATGCGCAGACGATGACAAGACGTCACACATAACGTGCTTTCTCTGTTTACGGAAGTAAAATGGCTTTGGACTTGACCATGGCCCAATTACAGTAAGATATCTTTAAGGCTGAAATACACCGGAGACATCAGCGCTGCGCCACATCGCGCTCGCACCGTTATTTTGATTAAAAACCATTTTAGTTCGTCAGATCACTCATCACACGGTATCGCCACAGCGCTTCCCAGAAACGCGAGTCCACGCCACAGCGCTAAGTTCACTTGAACAGAATGGGGTTTATGCACGGTCACTTCCTGGTTGCGATAGAGGCTGCCGCTCCCTTCCGGTTCAACTCTGTTCCCACACAAACTGGACAAAATGGATTTTTTTACCCGTTTTCTTCAAGACCTGCCGCGCATCACGGTAAACAATGTCCACCGGATTTTTGAAAAACACACAGAGACGTCTGTGAGCAAGCGGGTGAAGGACTTTAAGCTGTATATAACCAGCTTTATTCATGAAATTGAAGGTAAGCTAACAGCGTTAGCTCGTAGCTTCCATCATCAAAAAACAGTGAGACAGATCTATATAGCCGTGATCGTGGGCTCCAACTGCTTCCAACTTTCAACTTTCTCTGGTCTAGCTGTACGTTATCAAACACCAAGTCTTCATTCACCAAAAGAATAGTTGTTCCAGTGAAATAACACACGAACGGCGCCGCGCCTCCTCCATTAGCCTCCTCCACTCGGCTCTTTGACTACTGTGCTGCAAAGTGTGGACTGCAGACACGGTGTGGTTAGAAATGATCACGTTTTCTCTTCTTAAGTTCACAATCCTTCCTTTTTGTAGTTATTTATTCAGTGAAATGTGGAAACGGACTGATGAATTCTATTCAGCTGATGCGGTACACAACGGAACACAGCAGTGTTCAGCTGTCGAGGCTTCCCGTCCGCTGATACTTATATGATGGCTTCATTTCTTAGTGCTATAATATATATATCATACTGTACTATACTATACTATTACTCGTTTTGATTATAAACAATATCTTTAGCTGGAAATGCACTCTAACTCTGGAAATCTTCACGTTTCAAATGGAACCGGAAATGGTCCCGCGAGGTAATTTTAAACCGGAAGTTCTACTAAGTACTCTGTGCATAAAGCCTATTGTCACCTAATATATTACTAATCAAGTCCTAAACCTCACTTTCTGTCCACCGACTGCCTCCGTCTCCAGTATCAGCTCTACGTGTTGGAGCGTTTCCCTCCGCCGGCGCAGATTAGTGGTCTGTCTCCTGTCAGTCACGTACGAGGCGGATTCAATGCGACATGTCCGTTCAGACTGAAGTCGCTTTCAAAAACATCAGATACGTATCCGATTCAGTACCACATATGAAAGTGACCTGGGTCGGATTTGAAAAAATCGGATCTGTGCCGTTCAGACTGTCTTAAAAAACTCAGATATGGGTCGCATGAGGGAAAAAAATCGGATTTGAAGCGCATTTGGCTGCAGTGTGAACGTAGCCTTAGATTTTAAAGGTGAAGAGGAGGGGCTTGAACTGTTTAAACAGAGCCATGATAATAAAGCTAAAAACAACAGCCAGTATCCATTTAATATAGTGGAACTTTGTTTTAGACAGGAACATTTGTAGGGCTCTAAACTGCCTTAAAAAGTGTAGGGGACGTGTCCCCCCATCATGTCCATGTGTCTCTCAGTGATCTTTCAGTCCTTTACTTCTCAGCTCTCCAATGCTGTTATTCTGTCTCTGCCTGATTCTCACTATTTTCTTTTCTCTCTTCTTGTTAAAAAGATGGAAGCAGTTCAGTTCAACTTCACTCAAACCTTAAAGGATTTGATCATTAATAGAAAATAAATGCAAAGTCAAGAGAAGATGTATTTACATACTAAAACTGTGTTTAATACTGTGATAGTACAGTGTTTTATATAGAGTGTTTTCAGATGGACACACCTGTCTCTCTAGCTTTTGTCTCCATTTGTCCTCTCCTGTCTCTCTCCTCGTGACTGCCTGTCTCTTAAGGCTCCTTGCAGAGGGCTTTAATAGGGGACCACATCTTTCTGCTGCGTCAGCCACACATCGTGTCTCCAGTTGTAATTCTTTCACTATTTCCTACCAAGGCAGGCTCTTCTCTGCCGAAGCAGCTGGTGTTCTGAGCGCTGCACTGACGACGATCCGCTGTAGTGCCAACGGCTGGTTTTAAATTTCACTTTCGGAGCGATTCTCTTAGGCTTTCACTCGTGCGTCCAAATACCCATTACATAATCAGGTCACGAGGGCTCGCGAGGTAACAGTTATCTCAACGTGAAATATTGTGATGTTTTAATATCATGAGATCTCGTACAGCGAGATCTCGTTATACCCCTAGCACTTCTGAGTCCTTTTTATGAAGAAAAGGCTCTGATGCTGCTATTCTCTGATGCAGAAGTTTGATAATTCAGAGGTTTGTTTGAAACAGCAGCTTTCCTCATTTTTAATAATGACATGCACAACCCTCACTTCTGATTGGCCTTACGTTTTGATCCTGAATCCGAGGGCGAAGGAGAAATTTAGAGGAAGTGCTTCCTCAGCGTTTGTCAGTGAATGTTTCAGAATGGTTATACCTACATGTGAAGTGACATGTTCTCCTAAAAGAGCAGAACGTTCTGCTGTGACACTAGAACCACGGCGACAGCAGACCGTAGGATGTGGGAGTTGCTATGTTAACATTAGCATTTGTGGTTAACCACAAAGAATAACTGCTAATATCACAGCAAAACTTACCCAACAGCTGCTACAAGAGGCTCTCTCCTCCTCGCTGCTAAAAAAACAAACAAAACCTTCCTGTTGTGACGCACCCCGGTCTGGGACTCAAACCCAGGTCTCCCACATGAGAGGCGGTGTCTTAGCCCGCTATGCTACAGGTCAGTTGTTGTGATTTTGTTCTGTTTCTGTACATGAACATTACGTGTCACGTAACGTGAGTCAAGATCGTGAAAATTCTGCATCACTTAGGATTTTGTGGGTCAATTAACTTTAAGAATATTCTTGCATGTAAATTTAAATAAAATCATATATTTGTTACTGGCCAATGGGGCTCCCAGACCACACAAGGCGCCAAGACTCAAGCCGTATCTAGTCTGTGCATTATCCAGGCCTGCCTATAGGGTGGGGCCAGCCAAGATGGGCCAGGCCATGTATGCAAATTCACATTGTGACGTAGATCTGCAAGCTTTTTAAAATCCTAGTGTTTCAACATCAAATTACTTTAAGAAGTTAAAGGGACAAAAGGTAAGAATAAGAAACAAAACTCACCGCGCCTGGCACTGCAAATAACTACAGTCTTGAATGGGAGCGCGCACAAACTTCTCAACTATCTCATAAGGGTTCAACCAAAGGCAGCCAGAGACATGATTCCATCAATAAAAATACATTTTATTAATACAAAATGAAATACAGTAAAACAATGCCCCACGCAACACACACACACGCATACACACAGGGTCTGACCGCGGAGGCGATCCAACAGAGCTAATTTCGCTAGCTGCTATGTTCCAGTCTTTCCCAGCTGCCCTTATAGCTAAGAGCTTTAATCAGTCGGTGTTCTCTGACCCCCAGAGGTCAGTTTGAGAAATCTAGGGTGATAGAATCATGTCCCGCCGCCTCTATCACCCTAGATTTCTCAAGTTCGCATCACAGAGTGGAGCTCCGGAGCACCCGGAGGAGCGTGCGCAGCAGAGCCGCCTTTGATGCACTGTAAGCGGACTGAGGTCCAGGAAACAGTCGGGGATTTGAGGCCTATCGTCCCGAGACCATAAACATGGACAGATCGCTGTGCGGTCGCCTATAACAGCACCTTTAGCTCTGTGACACCCTGTAATCCATCAGAGAGGTTTTCAGCTCCATAAACAAGATAACACCAGTTTGATGAGAAAAACCACTGATTCAGATGAAGGAAGTCCGCCATTGACCAGCAGCACAACACATCGGTGTAATACTGCCACCTACTGGATATACATTTATTATGACTTTTTTAGCTTTCTAGAAAACGCAGACAGTTGACGTCACATCCGTAGGACAGCGCGGGAAATTCACTCCCGAATTGAAATGCACTTTACAGCTCACAGCCTGTTCTAGACAATGGAATGATACATGGCCTCATTCTTTTTGGTTTAAAATGCTTCATCACTCTAACCTAAATAAACTGAACATGCATGATTATTTTTATTAAAATCTTTACTCATGTCCCTTTAAAGCTGGAGATACACGTAGAAGACGTTTTCATGTTCAACCTGCATTAAAAGCTCAGAGTGACCAATATTAATCAGAAAAAACATGAAAAAATGGTCTTTCAGTAAACCACACCTTTAAGATCTACAGTCTAACATCCTGTCAGGAGTTCCCTTCACGGAAACACTTCTGCCTGGATGCTAGAGACAAACTGAAACTCAGGTTAAAGACTGAGTCAAACTAGTCCAGTAACCATCACATTCAATGTGACGATGGATGTAGTTAAACTGTGTCCAGGACTGAAGGAGGTCAGTCAGACAACATGTCTGCCTGTGGCTGTTTGTCAAACTAGAACAATGTGAGGTCACTTGGTCATCTGAAGGTTGATCATTTTCCAAAACATCTTTAGATCAACTATTGATCTACAGTAAGGACCAAACCCACCATCACACTGAAGCATTAGAATGCTGTATGACCTGTTTGTCAACCTCTACAAGTTTTCAACAAACTGTTTTAGTTTGTTTCAACTGATCAATGTCTGATTTCAAATGCTACTCTCTGTTTTACTGTTTAGATCTTCCACAGCTTCATGTCTGGAAAGAGGAGGATGTTCTGACTGACCAGCAGCTCTGGAACCAGGAGAGGAACTCCAGTTTGGACCAAGATGATCTAGAACCTGCAGTGATGCAAGAGAACCAGGATGAAACAGAACCTGAACAGATGAAGGAGGAACAGCAGGACCGTTGTATCAGTCAGGATGAGCAGCAGTTTGCACTGAAGCAGGAGACTGATACCTTTACAGGGACTTCTTCTGAAGGAAGAGACAGCAGTGAACCAGAAGCAAACGGGGACCAGCCCCTTTCTCAGAACTCTGCTGAAGTTGACATCCAGAACCAGGAAAGAAGCAGAAATAAAGATGATGAATCAGACAAAGATGAAGAACTGAGACACAAGAAAAGACGTCCACAAACCAAAGATCACAGTATAGATGTAGACAGTCTAGAAATTCAAAGTCACACAGGTGAGAAGCCTTACTCATGTAAGACCTGTGGGAAAAGTTTCAGTCACAGGAGGTATTTAACTGTCCACATTAGAACTCACACAGGTGAGAAACCATATTCGTGTAAAACTTGTGGGAAATGTTTCTCTCAGAGTGGTCACTTAACTTACCACATGACAACTCACACAGGTGAGAAACCATATTCATGTAAAGCTTGTGGAAAATGTTTCTCTTTGAGTTGTCACTTAACTTACCACATGAGAACTCATACAGGTGAGAAACCATATTCATGTAAAACTTGTGGAAGCTGTTTCTCCATGAGTGGTCACTTAACTTACCACATGAGAACGCATACAGTTGAGAAACCATATTCATGTAAAACTTGTGGAAGATGTTTCTCCATGAGTTGTCTCTTAACTTACCACATGAGAACTCATACAGGTGAGAAACCATATTCATGTAAAACTTGTGGAAAATGTTTCTCTAATAGTAGTCACTTAACTTACCACATGAGAACTCATACGGGTGAGAAACCATATTCATGTAAAACTTGTGGAAAATGTTTCTATCAAAATATTCACTTAACTAATCACATGATAACTCACACAGGCGAGAAGCTTTTCTCATGTAAGACCTGTGGGAAATGTTTTAGTCGTAAGGGGACTTTAACTGTCCACGAAAGAACTCACATAGATGAGATGTAATTTGAATATTTGATCTGTTGAGAAAGATTTCATTCCAGATATTTTTAACTGCTCATAAGAGAATTCACACTTGAGGATTTATTCATTAAAATTCATTTGGTAAATATTTCTCTTCCTAAAGTAACTCAACTGAACACATGAAGACTCACAGATCAGAAGGTTTAATCTCATCAGCCTTTTCTCAGACGTTGGGGAACATTAAAGCTCCCAGTTCAGAAGTTGGAGTCTGTCGTTCATCAGTGGTTGTTATCAGTTATTTAAATCCTAAAGAATCCAGTGATGAAAAAGGTAGTGAGCAGCTTCACTTATTACCTACTTGAGGTGAAGCCATGACCATTCAGTTCTACAATCTTAAGCTTTTCATGATATTTAATCACAGAGTTCTGAAGAGTTGACTTGCCTGGTTTGCAGCAGATCCTTTAAAATTTCTAGGATAAGAGTTGAAATACAAAGTCTGTAAAACACTAAAATGGCCTCTTTGATCCAAAATGGTGGACTTTCTGTTGGTTTTAGGCCTTCAGACCAATCCAGTCTTTTCTACATCTTAATGATTTCTATACATGTGTCAAATTCTAAAGCTTTATGTTGAATTGAAAAAGCTTTCAAAGTTGACAAAAGTCAGTCCTCACCAGAACAGATGTTTAGTTGTTTTCTTTTTTCTATCTGTTCCAGAAAGTGTCAGGTCATCGTTCATTCAGAGTCGTTGTTCTTTCTCCGTTCTAAATGTGTGAAAATCCTCTCAGAGCCTGATGGACTCAGACTGAACTTTAACTGCTGTTAGAGCCAAACGTTCAGCATCATTTTCTGACATCATCGTCTCCATTTCAGTTTGTGCTTCAGACAAATGGAGCTGATGATACGACGGCACCAACACAGCCTGATAGGTTCTAGTGAACAATAGTGCTCATTTCCACCATGTTCTGAACATTCAGTGTTTTGTTTTCTAATTGTTGTTCTGACATTGTTGGTTTCATTGATCCTTCCTGTTGAATCGTCCATTCTCTTTAACCAGGCAGTCAGAGTTTAAACTGACGTGTTCTGAGAATAAATCTCTGTTATTTTGATGAATCCTGTTTCTTTTCTCACATCCAGAAATAAAGACTCCGTTGATTCAAAGCTACCAGGTGGTTTCTTTGTCCCTCCTGGTCTCTGCAGACCAGGATTCTGTTCAGACTTCCCATCATCCTTTATGGTTTCTATATCCTGATGGGTTTAGAGGACATGTCTCATTGGTCCACCTTTCATTGAAATGTGACACCGAGACACCAAAACAGTAGAATCTAATGGCTGGTTGGTTTTTCAGTGACTGAGAAAGAAGCTTTCCCTCTGTAGAGGCTACAGAAGCTTTCCTGTGGCGCCACCTAGTGGACACAAAGGAAACTTGACTTGTCAGGTTTCTAAAGAGGGAGGAAGTTGTTGCTCAGTCAAATCTTCAGAGCTTTTCTAAACTCTCCAACCTTGAATGTGTTTGAGTCATTAGTGTAAACGTGAAGGGCGGACTCCACTGAGTCCTCAGGGATCAAACGGTTTGCAGCGTTTCATTCAACACAGGCACCAGACACAGCTGCTCTCGCTCTGTTTTCTTCTAAACACCCTTCTTGTCTGAGTGACATCATTTTCCATCTAAGCCATGAGCATCAGCCAATCAGAAAACACCTTCCCTCAAGAAGCTGTCAGTCACCAGCTGTCCAGGTCCAGTGGTGGAGCCAGGAAGAAGCTTCACTGATTGTAATTTGATGATAATCATTCTTGTTTTTGCAGGATCTCCCTGCCTCCACCAGACTCCCTGGGAACAAATCCTCTAAAACTCCTTTTTAACACAGGCTTTAAAATAGTCAAATCACACCTTTAAAATGTTTTTTTTTTCTCAAGCAGATGAATATTCTGTAAATTAAACTGAACTGATGGTGATTTGAATCCTTGTGTTTCTGATTGTGTTGGATTAGATACAAAAGGGACTGTTTACAGTCCAGATGAGAGCCAGGTAATCGTTCACGCTACAGAATTAAGGGACATTGGCTACCAGTGATGAGTTAACTCCTTCCAGCTCACCTTTTAGAGTCTCTTGGCTCCCAAGTAGTAATGATGAGAACAAACCATTTCCTGTCTGTCGTCTCTCAGCCAACTGCTACAGATCAACACTGTGTTCATGGTTTCACTGCACCAGCAGGAAAAACCTCTTTATGTATTTTAGGTCTGCTGGCATTCCTTTTCATTAATGTAATCATAGTTTTCATTCCATACAGTTTAAAACCAGTTAGAGGTCAAAGTAATATAAATAAATTCACATCTGTTAAAGTGGGTCTTTGCTTTCTGACTGTTTTGATCCTCCAGGATTTTTTCCCATCTGGTAGGAAAACGTGTCTAAATACATAAAACTGAGTAATAAAGGCTTTAAACTCTTCATCATGACTTGTATTGATTTTGCTGAAAGATAAAACAATAAATATAAAGCAAAAATGAATAAACTAAAAACCAGCAGGAGGTCATCTGATTAAATAAAGATTATAAATCAGGTCTTGATGTTTTAACCAAAGCGTTGACTTTGATCTAACAGAAATGTTCTGTTGAAACATTTTGAGCTTGTTAATGGTTAACAGATGAATTTAGCTTCATAAGGGATTATTATATCTGTAAATTACATTTCTATCCTGTCTCCTCTTTTGGATCCATCCAGCTTTCTGCAGAGCTTGATTGTTTATTTGTCTTAGTTTCACCTTCTTACTTATTTCTACAGATTTATTTTTCAGTTCACGTAGTTTCCCTCCCAGTCACTATGAGGGGACATTTCCTGTTTATGTTGAGCATATGCAATTATTCATGAGGTCTTTGCATTGACCATATATGGCAGAATGTGGGTGTAGGAGGAGGGTTCTGACCCAAAAACAGCTGAGCACAGTTCTAGGTCTGAGAGCGATTTATAAAGCAGAAATCAGAAATGGATTTTGCATAAGTGAAATTTTTTTGCTGATCTTAAGTATGTTTTTAGTAAGAATTCTATGCAACGTTTTATAAATGAGTGTGAGAGAATAGTTAACTCCCCTGCCTTTAATTTATTGTATTTTATTTCAGTGATATATTAGCTCAACTTCTCCCTGTTAACTTAGTTAGTCACAGTAAACATGTAGTGATGAGAATTCACCACCAGGGGGCATGTCGCCCACGGTGAGCAGGGCTGGACTGGGACTAAAAATCAGCCCGCAGAGACCAGTCCACCAGCTGAAAAGACACACTAGCACCATGGTTCTCGACCGGAAAAGGGTGGACTGCCAACTCTGGGTTGGGAGAGAGGTCCTACCTCAAGTGGAGGAGTTTAAAACACTCTCAGAAACGTATCAGGTCACTTATCACCCACAGGTCAGTAGATTTAAAAAGAATATATATATATATATATACAGTAATATATATATACACACATACAGGTCCTTCTCAAAAATGATCATATTGTGATAAAGTTCATTATTTTCTGTAATGTCCTGATAAACATTAGACTTTCATATATTTTAGATTCATTACACACAGCTGAAGCAGTTCAAGCCCTTTTATTGTTTTAATATTGATGATTGTGGCGTACAGCTCATGAAAACCCTAAACTCCTGTCTCAAAAAATGAGCATATTTCATCCGACCAATAGAAGAAAAGTGTTTTTAATACAAAACAAGTCAACCTTCAGATGATGATGTTCAGTTCTCACTCAGTACTTGGTGGGAATCCTTTATCAGAAATGACTGCTTCAATGCGGCGTGGCATGGAGGCGATCAGCCTGTGGCACTGCTGAGGTGTTCTGGAGGCCCAGGATGCTTCGATAGCGGCCTTAAGCTCATCCAGAGCGTTGGGTCTGGCGTCTCAACTTTCTCTTCACAATATCCACAGATTGTCTCTGGGGTTCAGGTCAGGAGAGTACCACAGTAACACCATGGTCAGTAAACCAGTTACCAGTGGTTTGGGCACTGGGAGCAGGTGCCAGGTCGTGCTGAAAAATGAAATCTTCATCTCCATAAAGCTTTTCAGCAGATGGAAGCATGAAGTGCTCCAACATCTCCTGCTAGCTAGCTGCATTGACCCTGCTGACCCTTGATCAAACACAGTGGACCAACACCAGCAGCTGACATGGCGCCCAGACCATCACTGACTGTGGGGACTTGACACTGGACTTCAGGCGTTTCCCTCTCCCCAGTCTTCCTCCAGACTCTGGTTCCTTGATTTATGAATGACTTTGGACCACTGAGCACCAGTCCAGTGCTGCTTCTCTGTAGCCCAGGTCCGCCGCTTCTGCTGCTGTTTCTGGTTCTAAAGTGTCTTGACCTGGGGAATGCGGCACCTGTAGCCCATTTCCTGCACACGCCTGTGCACGGTGGCTCTGGATGTTTCTACTCCAGACTCAGTCCACTGCTTCCGCAGGTCCCCCAAGGTCTGGAATCGGTCCTTCTCCACAATCTTCCTCAGGGTCCGGTCACCTCTTCTCGCTGTGCAGCGTTTTCTGACACACTTTTTCCTTCCACAGACTTCCCACTGAGGAGCCTTGATACAGCGCTCTGGGAACAGCCTATTCCTTCAGACATGTCTTTCTGTGTCTGACCCTCTTGCTTGAGGGTGTCAGTGATGTCCTTCTGGACAGCAGTCAGGTCGGCAGTCTGACCCATGATTGTGGTTTTGAGTAATGAACCTGCTGGGAGTTTTTAAAAGCCTCAGGAATCTTTTGCAGGTGTTTAGAGTGAATGAGTTGATTCAGATGATTAGGTTCAGAGCTCGTTTAGACTGACGACCTTTTCATCATATGATCATTTTTTGAGACAGGAATATTGGGTTTCCATGAGCTGTACGCCACAATCATCAATATTAAAACAATACAAGGGCTTGGACTACTTCAGCTGTGTGTAATGAATCTAAAATATATGAAAGTCTAATGTTTATCAGAACATTACAGAAAATAATCAACTTTATCACAATATGCTCAGTTTTTGAGAAGGACCTGTATGTATGTATATATATATATATATATATATATATATATATATATATATATATATATATATATATATATATATATATATATATATATATATATATATATATATATATATATATATATATATATATATATATATATACATATATATACACACACACTACCCACCCACCCACCCACACACACACACACACACACACACACATCTGTGTGTGTGTGTGTGTGGGTGTGTGGGGAGGGAGAACTACTGTAGTAAAAAACAAATAGTTTATTTAAAGACAGCAACACGGGTGCTGTACCTATAGAAGACAAATTCTTTTAGGTGTACAATTTTAAAAATCAAATTTATTTATTTTTTATTGTACAAAGTCAGATTTAAATCATCTATCATCACAAACATGGACATGAACATAAAACTACTGCAGCAGTGGGCAACAATAAAAGATCCAACCAAATAATAATTTATTGATTTCTACAATCAGATTGTTTGTCTGTCTGTTTCTACTTGATAAACTGACATCAGTCCACTTATTTTTACTGCAGAAAACCTGCCAGCAGGGGGAGTGAGAAGACTAACACAAAGACATGCCTATTAAAATACCAAAAATGGAACTCCAACGATGAAAAGAAAACACAGGATCGACCTCCCCCAGATCTGGCAAAGAAAAGAGAAAGAAAATAAGTGATTTACAAGTTATATACACTCACACACAATTCACTAAAGACTAACTGGTTGTCATCTTCTTGAGAAATCAAAACAACTTTTACATCCTTAACTTAAGTAACTGACTAAGAGCGCTTTAATCCTGCACCCAGTGGCGTGTTTAACAAGAGGCTCAGTGACCAAAACACAACTCAACCAACAGTTAGCCTTATGGCTGTTTAGCTCTGAGGACTACCACTGCACTTCTACAAGCTCCAGTTTCAAACACAAACAAAACATTCATGACACGAGGAGCATGTTGGAGACTGGATGTTCTAAATCACTGTCTTGTTTCTTTTAGCAGTAAGAATCCCCCAAACATCTGAATGTAAGATCTTTTTGACCGTTTTTGAAAAGTTATCCATAAAGTCACCAATAGATGTAAAAGATGGAGCTTAATTATGGAAAAACATGAAAGTATTTTAAAAAAAGTTTTAAGGCTGACAATATCTACATATAATACACCTCCTGCACATGAATATGTATTTGTGTGTAACAGAAAACTTATTTTTTATTCTTTTGTTTTGACAATAAAAAATACAAGTTGACTCAAAGAAAAGAAACTCGATTGGATCTAAAGCAGAGGTGTGACCAAGTCACAAGTCTTTAGTCAGGTCTCGAGTCAAGTCTGAGTCAAACACAACCAAGTCCAAGGTCAATGATGTGGAAGTCCAAGTCCTTCATTTTGAATTTCAAGTCATAATCAAGTCATCCGACCAACTATAATTTAACGGCAGTTTTAATAAATGATTTGTAGAAAAATCTCTCTCCTGAGCTAAAACTGTCTGAAGCTTAAACCATTTTAGGATCAGTTCAAATGATTTAACTTCGTGTTTCTCAGGAACGTCTCAACCTGAACGTTTCATATCTAAATGTCTGATGGACAATCCTTCACCGTGGACCCTGTCCCTCAGATGGACCGCAGTCCCTCAGATGGACCCCTGTCCCTCAGATGGACCCCTGTCCCTCAGATAGACCCCTGTCCCTCAGATGGACCCCTGTCCCTCAGATAGACCCCAGTCCCTCAGATGGACCCCTGTCCCTCAGATGGACCCCTGTCCCTCAGATGGACCCCTGTCCCTCAGATGGACCCCTGTCCCTCAGATGGACCT
>SSNR01000416.1:137528-161085 GCA_006937965.1 Callopanchax toddi | reverse complement strand
TTGTTGTAGTTTCGCCTTATTGCCACAAGAGGGTGACAGATACCAAGGTTTTTTCAACTAAAAGCACTGTAAATAATGATTGTTGTAGTTACACCTTATTGCCACAAGAGGGTGACAGATACCAAGGTCTTTTGACTAAAAGCACTGTAAATAATGATTGTTGTAGTTTCACCTTATTGCCACAAGAGGGCGACAGATACCAAGGTTTTTTCAACTAAAAGCACTGTAAATAATGATTGTTGTAGTTTCACCTTATTGCCACAAGAGGGCGACAGATACCACGGTTTTTTTCAACTAAAAGCACTGTAAATAATGATTGTTGTAGTTTCACCTTATTGCCACAAGAGGGTGACAGATACCAAGGTTTTTTCAACTAAAAGCACTGTAAATAATGCTTGTTGTAGTTACACCTTATTGCCACAAGAGGGTGACAGATACCAAGGTTTTTTCAACTAAAAGCACTGTAAATAATGCTTGTTGTAGTTTCGCCTTATTGCCACAAGAGGGTGACAGATACCAAGGTTTTTTCAACTAAAAGCACTGTAAATAATGATTGTTGTAGTTACACCTTATTGCCACAAGAGGGTGACAGATACCAAGGTCTTTTGACTAAAAGCACTGTAAATAATGATTGTTGTAGTTTCACCTTATTGCCACAAGAGGGTGACAGATACCAAGGTTTTTTCAACTAACAGCACTGTAAATAATGATTGTTGTAGTTTCACCTTATTGCCACAAGAGGGCGACAGATACCAAGGTTTTTTTCAACTAAAACACTGTAAATAATGATTGTTGTAGTCTGGGTATTATTTTTGACCAATCAATGTCTCTTGAAGGAATCTACTAACAGCTCCAACCTGAGTCCTCAGGTCCACAGACCAGAATCTACTAACAGCTCCAACCTGAGTCCTCAGGTCCACAGACCAGAATCTACTAACAGCTCCAACCTGAGTCCTCAGGTCCACAGACCAGAATCTACTAACAGTTCCAACCTGAGTCCTCAGGTCCACAGACCAGAATCTACTAACAGCTCCAACCCGAGTCCTCAGGTCCACAGACCAGAATCTACTAACAGGTCCAAGGACCAGATTTAAAGTCCAGGTGATCTCTCCTTCCAGTCTGTTGCACCTCGACTTTGGAATGACCTTCCTTTAGTTTGACGCTGTATAGACAGTCTGGACTCCTTTAAAAAGCAGCTGAAGATGCAATTATTCAAAACTGCTTTTAACTAAATCTCTTATGTTCTCTTATTGGTGTTTATTTGTAATTATATTTTTGTTTGTTTTATTGATTTTATTTGTTGTCTTTTTATCATGTTTGATTCTGTTTTGTGAAGCACTTTGTGATTTTTTTTCTGTGAAAGGCGCTATAGAAATAAACTTTACTTACTTACTTTTACGTAGTGTTAATGTCATATTCCATAAGAAATCACCGTGAATTGCTATTTATTCTGTCTGTGAGAAGGACTTCACACACAACACGGACTGCTTTATTCGCACCAGTTACTTTAAGAACATGCCTATTTCCAGT
The DNA here is from genome assembly GCA_006937965.1 of Callopanchax toddi. Classification (NCBI taxonomy): domain Eukaryota; kingdom Metazoa; phylum Chordata; class Actinopteri; order Cyprinodontiformes; family Nothobranchiidae; genus Callopanchax; species Callopanchax toddi. The sequence continues at coordinate 159,555 of SSNR01000416.1, read as the reverse complement.
GAAAAACGATAAAACTCACACATTTTCATTGATTTCTGAAACCCCCTCTGGATGTCCCAGACAGAACGTGAAAAGTGGACATGTCAGGGAAAGGACGTTTGGTTAAATGACTTCCTGTTTATCTTGCAAATCGAGCTCAGGATTGCCCCCTAGTGTCCTGGAGCACTTCCGTTGTGTTTTGGTTTTTGCATGTGTTTGTCTCTAGAGGCCACTGTACAGCTGTCAAGTCACAAGAGAAGAGGAGTTCTTCACAGACACAAAGTAAACAAGCTGTAAATACTCATCTGAACAGGAATGGACAACACATATTCCATCTAAACCTCTGGCTGTGTTCGAAATGTTCACTCGTTCCCTATATAGGGCACTATATAGTGAGTCAGCCATTTTGTAGTCTTGTTCGAAACGTTCACTACATTTTTTCGCCCCCTATATGGGGCCCTAGAAACATGTCACATGGTACGAAAAAAGTAGTGTACATCTGAAGGTCACTCTACCGGTAGATATAGACCATAATGCTTTGCGGGTCAGGTCGTAAACCTTAAAATGGCGGAACGGCGGGAGCAGCAGTACAAATGTAAGCAATTTTTAAATTATTTACTCATCTATATAAAGAGTTACCATGTTGTATTATTGTTTAATTGAATATGTGCGTGAATAAATGGATTTCTACATCGCAGAAGGAAAGTTTTACCTATCCGTCGTATTATGTTAGTGTTAGCTGTTAATGCAAATAGAAAGCTTACTACTTGTCCGAATTATGTCTGCAAAAGCAAGATTTATATACAGCAGTGATATATATTATCTATAGTATAGGTACCATTATCATGGTAGTAACTGTTAAATAGATAATGTGATCCTAATGGACGCGTTTTTAACGGTTGTTCTGTCCCTTTCGTCGGTAGAAAACAGCAAAACAACCATAAAAAATGGTCAAGAAATGTTTTGAGTATTAAATGTTATTTCTGAAATAATTACAAAGTTTTCCAGATAAACTACTTGGTCCTTGAAACACAGCATCAAGTATATGTTTTGGTGACGATCACCATTATTCTTTTTGTTCTTTTAAGGTTCAGATGAAGATGTTGAGAGTCTGATCAGGCTGCTGGCCGCAGGAATGCCTCACAGCATGGGTGGGAGTAAGTGTTATGTTTTAAAGTTGATATAAAATGTGACATGAACACTTTTTCATTTGGTGGTAATCATCACTTTTTCTGATTGTAGATTTATTCTGAAGCAGATGTCCCTGGATGCCCTGGTCACTCCTGCCAGGGCAGCAAAAAAGTGGGAAAACTTGAAAAAAAGGTATAAGGTAAATCTATTGCACTGCAGCTGATTTCTTATCCATCACTGATTCTTTTAACTTTGTACAGCATGTGTCAGGACCAACCCATAATATGGGTCACACTTTGGATCTAGTCTTCTCTCTGGGTCTAAACATCAATCAGCTACATGTTGAGGAGGTTCATGTGAGTGACCACAGCTGTGTTTTCTTTAAGATTCAGTCTAACGTTGATCCTGTCCCTCACAAACTGAGTTCATCATTAATCAGTCAGCAGCTGATGGTTTTTCTGCAATGTTTGATAGAAACTTAGTTCATGGTGAAGATGCAAACTCCTTCATCCAGTCATTTAATCAGCAGTGTTCTACTATCTTAGATAAAGTAGCTCCAGTTAAACAAACAGCGGTATCTCATAGAAGGAACAGTCCCTGGATGAACGAACATATTTATAATCTCAGAAGGACATGCCGTAAAGCTGAGAGGCTTTGGAAATCAACAAGAATGGAAATTCACCGACTGTACCTTAAGGAATTGATAACATCTTTAAATGAAATGGTTAAAAACTCCAGAGCTGTTTACTTCTCTCAACTAATTTCCTCAAATAAAAACTCCAAAGTTCTGTTTGACACGATCAATCAGATAGTTTCACCTAAAACGCCCCAAATCCCTGTGTTCTCAAGGTCTGATTGTAACAACTTCCTTTCATTCTTTGAGAACAAAATTAGAAACATCAGGTCAGGTTTCTCACCCCCATCTGCTCCCTGTTCTCCCATCCACCCTCCTCCTTCCCATACCTGGTCCTTCTTCACACCTGTTCATTTTCAGGACATCTGTCTCATTCTTAAAAACATGAAACAATCTTCAAGCCCAGTTGATATTCTCCCAACCTCTTTGCTTCTTAAAGCTTTTGACCTAGTTGGCCCATGCATTGTTGATTTTATTAATCTATCCCTCCAAACCGGCTCTGTCCCCTCCATCTTTAAACACGCTGTTATTGAACCCATCCTTAAAAAACCCAGTCTGGACTCCTCTCAGCCAAATAACTACAGGCCCATTTCCAAACTGAGCTATATCTCTAAACTCTTAGAAAGAGTTGTGGCTGATCAGCTGGTCTCTTTTCTGGAACAACACAACATTTTTGATAAATTCCAATCTGGTTTCCGTAAAAAACATCAACAGAAACAGCTTTACTCAAAGTATCAGTGACATCATGATGGCAGCAGACTCCGGGGAGTTTACAGTCTTAGTTCTGTTGGACCTTTCTGTTGATCACAGCACCTTAATGAACAGACTCCGTGACTTGGTGGGATCTCTGGAACAGTTTTAGACGGGTTCAGATCGTACCTCTCAAACAGAAGTTTCAGTGTCCATATAAACAACATCATGTCAGATACTACAGATCTGTTCTGTGGGGTACCCCAAGGCTCTGTTCTGGGTCCACTCCTGTTTTTACTATATCTCCATCCTCTTGGACAGATCATTAGTAGATGTCACAATGTCTCCTACCACCTTTATGCAGATGACATTCAGCTGTACTGCTCCTTCAAGGACTCAGAGTTCTACAAACTGTCTGAACTACTGGAGTGTCTGTCAGCTACTAACTGGTTAGAAAAGAACTTCCTTCAGTTAAACCCTGAAAAGACTGAATGTCTGATTGTTGCCCCTGATAGGACGGTCCCTCTGATCAGTCAACATATTGGACATTTAAGTTCTGCTGTAAAGTCAAACCTGAGGATTCTGGGTGTTATTTTCGACCAATCAATGTCTCTTGAAGGTCACTCAAAACAGCTGGTCAGAAACTGTTTTTATCATCTGAGAAATATTTCCAAACTGAGAAAGTTGGTGTCAAAACCTGAACAGGAAATGGTTCTTCATGCTTTGATCTCCTCCCGTCTAGATTACTGTAACACACTTTTCACATGTTTGAACCAAAAAGCCCTTGACCGCCTTCAGCTGGTCCAGAACTCTGCAGCGAGGCTCCTCACTGGAGCAAACAGGAAAGATCACATCACTCCTATTCTGAGGTCTCTGCACTGGTTACCTGTTAAATGTAGAGTTCATTTTAAAATCCTGACTCTAACTTTCAGGGCCCTACATGGTCAAGCTCCTCTTTATGTTACTGACCTGATAAAGACCTACGCTCCAACCCGAGTCCTCAGGTCCACAGACCAGAATCTCCTAACAGCTCCAACCCGAGTCCTCAGGTCCACAGACCAGAATCTCCTAACAGCTCCAACCTGAGTCCTCAGGTCCACAGACCAGAATCTCCTAACAGGTCCAAGAACCAGATTTAAAAGTCGAGGTGATCGCTCCTTCCAGTCTGTTGCACCGCGACTTTGGAATGACCTTCCTTTAGTTTGACGCTGTATAGACAGTCTGGACTCCTTTAAAAAGCAGTTGAAGACCCAATTATTCAAAACTGCTTTTAAATAACTCTTTTGTGTTCTCTTGTTGTTGTTTAATGATTTTGATTTGTAATGATATTTTGTTTGTTTTATTGATTTTATTTGTTTTATCATGTTTGATTCTGTTTTCTGTGAAGCACTTTGTGATTTTTTTCTGTGAAAGGTGCTATATAAATAAACTTTACTTACTACTTACTTACTTACTTACACTGATATGACATGTGGATTTTATTCTGACTTGTCAGATAGTGAAAGAGTGTAGCCTTTTAAAAACTCAAATTGGCATAAATTGCACTTTAATGTACAGCCTGTTGTCTGACATGTTAATAAATCATAAGCAGGTATTAATTACTATCCTTTCAACATTCGAAGGAACTGAAAAAGCCACCGTCAGGAGTGGGGATGGAATCCGGGGACGCCACTGCAGGCTCTTGGAAATGGTACCGCCTGATGGATGAAGTGCTGGGGGGAGGCCCTCGATTAGTCCTCCTCTCCTCATTTCATCATCAGGCGGTGAACCTTCTAGGGCAGCTGCAGTGGTTTCCCCTGGACCAGAAGGTGAGCGCCAGGAGGAGGAAGAGGAGGAGGAAGGGACAGAGCAGGAAAGAAGAAAGAGGAGGAGGAAAGTGGACCCTGTCCTGGAGAGAAAGGCACAGAGAGCAGAGGAGAGGGCCAGAAGAGATGAGGAGAGGGAGGAAAGATTAATGAACATTCTAGAGAGAATTGTAGACAAAATGTAAAGATTTGAAGTTTGTGTTTAAAGTGTTCTATTCTGTTTTTTGCTAATTGATTAAAAGTTTTATGATTTGAAATGTCTGACCTTAATCTTAGAATTCACAATGACCAGTTAGAAGTAATCTTTTAATATCTCATAACATAAATAATTATCAATTTCTTTCCAATTCACAAATCATCAACTTTTAAAGATTCATATTTTCAAAAACACAACAAAATACTTCTTCCTAACATTGGGGGGGGGGGTTGGAGGGTGTGTCAGATAAACTAAACAAAGGTTGATTCTCTTCCAAAAAAACTATTTACAGTTCTTAACACACAAATCTAGCATCTTACAAAACAGGAATATGGACAAACTTTCACTTGGTTAACATTAAGAACAGGTTACTGAATAACTGAATACTGAATAATAATTTAAAAACATTGATGGCAAGTGACTGAAGGTAAAGAATGAAATAAGAAAGACTGTATTATTCAGGCTGTTGTTGACTGTTATGTATGTTTTGGTTATGTTTGTTGTATGTGAAAAATAATAAAAAACAAAGTTAAAAAAAAAAAAGAACAGGTTACTGAATAGGGTCAGTCTCTGCAGATCAAGCTCAGCTTATTGACATCTTGTAGATGCTGTGTTTGAATGATCTTTTGTTTTTAAATGTAATCATGTTCTTCCAGTGCAGCCACCAGCTCTTCAGGAGCAGACACAGCAGCTGATCCCTCACTGCCTCCCCACTGAGATCCGACTGCTGCTGAACATCTGGATGGTTATCATCTGCAGGCAACTCATCTGCTGGATCAAGCACATCACCTGAAGCCATTGCAATATTGTGCAGAATTGCACAACATGCCACCACCTTCGGAACAAAAACTGGCTTCACCTCCAGTGCCTTGAAAAAGATAGCCCTCCACCTTGTCTTCATTAATCCAAAGGCACGTTCGATAATTGATCGGGCCTTGGCACGGTGGAAGTTGAATATTCTTCCACTGCCGTCACCACAGGTTCCCGGTAAGGTGTAATAACAGCAGGGGAGCAGGGGTACCCACCATCTCCAAGGAGGATGTGTCCCTGTGGTGGGTAAAGACTTTGAAGGCTGATGGGACTGTTGCGAAACACTCGCGCATCATGTACTGACCCAGGATAACCAACAATAATGTCGGAACCGTCCTGTAGGATCACAGACAGCCTGGAGTTGAACAGAAAAGAACAACTTTTGGTTTAAGTAGCAGGCTGCGTCTTGTGAGGGGGGTGGATGCGGACTTGGCAACAATCGATACTGCCCACAACTTTGGCAACAGCTGGTGAGCCAGCAAGTAGGGCAGAGTCAGAGCCTATATCATCCAGCTCGTCTGCCTGGAGGAGTGAAATGATTTCTTGATCAGCCCAATGATGTGATTGCACATCCTGTGAATGATGTCATGCACTGTTGTTCGGGGGATGTCAAATGCTCTGGACACAACTCTGTAGGAAGTGGCACTTGCAAACCAGAACAAGAAAACCAGTACCTCAAACTCAAGTCCCCAGCCAGAGCTCCCTTGGTGGTCGACTCTCAGCATGGAAACAACTTGTTAAGGGTTGGTCTGCCTAGCCTGTAGTCAGGCCTCCATCCAGAAACATTTTGAGGAGTGGTATGTGTTCATTAGGAGTGCAGGACCTCACTGAAGCACTGCTCTGAAACAGAAAGTGTGGTAAAATATTAAATTTCTCTTCTGTGTCATTATCATGTATTTGCTTTATTAACATTTTTTTTTAAATTCAACTTTTATTGAGAAAGCATATTAAATTTTACAATTACTCAACATTTGAAGTATGTTATGTTGCTTAACCCATTTTTAAACTTTTTTCTTAAAAAAAAATAAAAAATAAAAAAGGAACATCAGAACTTGGGTGTGAGTGGCGGGGAAGCCAAACTAATACCATACTCTATTTGTATTCAATTCTATTTTTAAATCTGTTCATCCCTATTAGTAAGAAGCAGCAGTGTTCATAGAAAATCCGATCTGACCGGCTTAACGTATTCCGTCCACTTGGACCATATCCTATAGAAGGTGTCCTTCTGTAGTTTAAGCAAAAAAGAGTTTTTCCATTACATAGATCTGGTGCACAATGTCTATCCAGTCCTCGGTTGTTGGTGGTTGAGGTTTGAGCCATCTCCTTGTTAGAGCCTTTTTACTAGCCGCCAGTAAGACGTATAGAAGCTTCTTGTCCTTGGAGTCCAGATTAGTTGTTATGTTACTTAGATAGAGTTTCTAAAGTAAGTGGAAAAACAAATGCAAAGACATTCTGTATATGTTCATGAATTCTGGACCAATATGGAAAAATAACTCTGCAGTCCCAAACAATGTGGAAGTGGTTGGCACCAACCCCCCCCCCATCTCCAACAAGAGTCTCCAATGCCTCGGTACCTTTTCTGAACTGGGGTAATGAAAAATCTCATTGTGTTTTTCCAACAAAATTCACGCCATACATTCGATCCAGTTGTAACCCATTGTGTCTTACATATGTGATCCCAGCTTTCCTCTGTGATTGATTACCCTCTTTTTCCCACTTCTCTTTAATATAGAGTGTGCTGTCTTTTTTACACTGCAGGATGCTGTTGTATAACCTGGAAATGATTTTATTTGGTACTCCTGATTTAGTGGTTAATGATATAAATGTTTCAACAAATCCTAGGTAATTCAGGGTCTCTTTCAGATCTTGGTTGAAATAGTGTCTGATCTGGAGATACCTGAAGAAATCAGAGTCTAATCCATGTTTTCTTTGTAAGGTTTCAAAAGATTGGAGTGCCCCCTTGTGGACAAATGAGTAATAATCAGATAACCCTTTTAAAATCCAGTTCCTAAATCTATCATCATGTTGATTTGGGGTAAAATCTGAATCATATGCACACCATCTTAGTATTTTTGAAATGTCTTCTAAACCACAAATCTTAATAGCTTCTGTGCAAGCAGCTATCATTACATGTGAAACGGGTTCATCAGTCAAATTGATCTTATTCTGCAATTTGGTGTCTGCTAATAGGGCTTTAATTGGTATTGTTTTAATGGTTATTCCCTCCAAATCTTTCCATCCTGCGGTGTAATCTGAAGAACACAAACATATTAGAGGTCTTAACTGTGCTGCACAATAGTATGTATTCTTGTAGACAAGGAAGACCATGACCTCCCTTATCTTTCATCAGTTGTAACGTTTTATACTGGACCCTGGGTTTTTTCCCTTTCCAGATATATTTTGACAGCATCTGATCCCACTCTGCAAATTGTTTTTGAGGTAGAAGATTGGTAGGCACTGGAATAAGTAGAGTAATCGGGGGAGAATATTTAGTCTAATTGAATCAATCCTAGAATGCAGATCTAAAAATGGTATGTTATTCCATATTTGTATATCTAATTGTATTGCTATATTCAGAGGGGCATAATTAACTTCAAACATTTTAGAAAAATCACGGTGCAGTACCACTCCTAAATATCTAACACTGTCTGCATCCCATTTCCAATTATAACCATTTTTAATTTCGTCTGGTGGGTCATAGTTCAGAGTCAGTACCTGTGTTTTATTTACATTAACCTTGTAGCCTGAAAAAGAGCCATAATCTAGTAGCAGTTGAATGATTTTGGGAACAACTTGTGTGGGATGTGATATAGTTAATAATAAGTCATCAGCAAAGAGTGCTAATTTTTGTTCCCCTCCTTCTGTTTCTACTCCAGTTATATCCTTTCTTTGTCTGATCCACTGGCTTAAAGGCTCAATAAACAAGGCGAAGAGGAGTGGTGATAGGCAACACCCCTGTCGAGTCCCACGCTCCAATATACATGACTCTGTGAGGTCTCCGTTAATTTTTATCCTAGCTGTCGGATTATTATATAGTCCTGAAATGACCTCAATCATGGGTTTGTCGAAACCAAATTTTTCAAGCACCTTATATAGGAAGGACCACCTCACTGAATCAAAGGCCTTTTCGGCATCTAAACTCAATACTAAGGTTTCTCATTTTTGCTTATCCACCTGCCTCATGTGTAAAACCCTCCTAATGTTATCTTGAGTCTGTCTTAATTTGATAAAGCCCGTCTGATCTTTGTGTATTAATCCTGGTAATATTGTTTCCATTCTTCTTGACAAGATAGAAGTAAACAACTTATAGTCTATATTCAGAACACTAATTGGACGATAGTTACTACAATGCAACCTATCCTTTCCTTCCTTTGGGATAGTAGAAATTATTGCTTCACCCCAAGAAGGAGGCAGGGCCTTCGTTTCCATCACCCAATTAAATGTTTTCAGTAGCGTTGGGACCAAGAAAGTCTGCATTGTTTTGTACCATTCCGGACCAAATCCATCTGCCCCTGCCATCTTCCCCTCCTTTCATCTTTGAATTGCTAATTGAATTTCGTCTTTAGTTATTGGGGATAGTAACCTTTTATTTTGTTCCTCTGTCACTGTCAGTAACTCCAGTTCAGGTAGGAATGTATTGATGTCCAGGTTATCGTCTATAGGAGGTTGAGAGTACAGTCTTTTATAATAATCCAGAAAGCATTGTTGAATTTTTCCCTGATCAGTTTCTATTTGATCATTTAAAGGGTTCTTAATTTTGTGAATAGTTCTCTCTGCTTGCTGCTTCCTAAGCTTATAAGAAAGTAGTTTCAGTGCTTTCCCCCCTACCTCATAGTAACGTTGTTTTGTAAAGACAAGTTTTTTCTGTATTTCTGTGGTATTCAAATCATCTATTTCTTTCTTCAGTTTAATTAAATCCAGTTTAATATTATCACTAAAAGATCTGGAATGTAGGCGTTGTAAATCTAACAACTTCTCTTCTAAGTGCCGGAGCTTTTGTTGACCTACTTTTTTCAAGTGAGTAGAAATGCCAATTATTTTCCCCCTTATCACTGCCTTAAATTAGATTTAGATTAAATTGCATTTTTAATGGGAAAGTTTGTGCTACAGTTATATATTTGAGTTGTGCCCCACTTAACATATGATGCCACTGCATCCAAGACAATAAAAACAGAACTGAAACATTTCGTCTTGGAGTAAAAATAACAACGATCACAACTAGTCTACAGTCTCATATCTCAGCATCATCACAACACGACTCAGAAAAGCTTCAGTCCAGCTTTCAGCTTCTCAACGTAAGCCTGGCTCCAGAGGCCTGCTCTGGAAGGAGCAGAGACTCCGGGGACATTCTGTGTCTCGCTGCTGTCCAGCTGCACCGGCTGGTCAAGGACCGTCATGGTAGAATAAGTTTCTACCATCAGAGACGACAGATCATCAAACTGTCCAGGGACTTTCTCAAGACGATAGTTCTTCCACTGAACATCATCAGCACACACCTGCCAGGGAGAACCTCTGAGCATCTCTGCTTTTTCAGCCAGATCATCAGCCCATTTCAGCTCCTGAGAGGACTCGCTCCTGTCCGAGCTCGCCGTGGTCCGCCACAGCTGGCTTTGTTTGTCGAGCAGACTCTCCAGAGTGTAAATCGGCTGCTGTCTGTAATAGACCTGCTGCGAGGGGCTGAGCTCTGGGGTTTGGGTGTAAATAGGCTTTATGCACAGAGTACTTAGTAGAACTTCCGGTTTAAAATTACCTCGCGGGACCATTTCCGGTTCCATTTGAAACGAGAAGATTTCCAGAGTTAGAGTGCATTTCCAGCTAAAGATATTGTTTATAATCAAAACGAGTAATAGTATAGTATAGTACAATATGATATATATATTATAGCACTAAGAAATGAAGCCATCATATAAGTATCGGCGGACGGGAAGCCTCGACAGCTGAACACTGCTGTGTTCCGTTGTGTACCGCATCAGCTGAATAGAATTCATCAGTCCGTTTCCACACATTTCCACTGAATAAATAACTACAAAAAGGAAGGATTGTGAACTTAAGAAGAGAAAACGTGATCATTTCTAACCACACCGTGTCTGCAGTCCACACTTTGCAGCACAGTAGTCAAAGAGCCGAGTGGACGAGGCTAATGGAGGAGGCGCGGCGCCGTTCGTGTGTTATTTCACTGGAACAACTATTCTTTTGGTGAATGAAGACTTGGTGTTTGATAACGTACAGCTAGACCAGAGAAAGTTGAAAGTTGGGAAGCAGTTGGAGCCCACGATCACGGCTATATAGATCTGTCTCACTGTTTTTTGATGATGGAAGCTACGAGCTAACGCTGTTAGCTTACCTTCAATTTCATGAATAAAGCTGGTTATATACAGCTTAAAGTCCTTCACCCGCTTGCTCGCAGACGTCTCTGTGTGTTTTTCAAAAATCCGGTGGACATTGTTTACCGTGATGCGCGGCAGGTCTTGAAGAAAACGGGTAAAAAAATCCATTTTGTCCAGTTTGTGTGGGAACAGCGTTGAACCGGAAGGGAGGGGCTGCGTCTATCGCAACCAGGAAGTGACCGTGCATAAACCCCATTGTGCAGAGCTTCAGCAGCTTCTGCTCATTTTCCAGAGGAAGGGGATGCTCCATGCCATCCAGGAGTAACTGGAGCAAGTGAGAAGCCTGTGAGTTACTGCTCTCATCAGGACCACCTCCAAGCTCCTCCAAATTTGCCCCAGAAACAGTGAACCCTTCCCCGGTTGACAGAAACTCGACCTCCCGGTGAAGTTCCTTTGTCCAGTTTTTAAACCCCAACTTTCGAATTCGGTGTTCGTGTGGAGAATTATGATGTTGATGATTTCTTCAGTAATAAAAAAATTTAAAAAGCCATCGATGATGCGGATCACACGGAGGTCTGAACTTTACCGGAGTGTGACGAACTCTTGTACCCAAAAACGAAGCCTCTCATGCGGGGAGTGGAAACACGTGACACCGCTTCTGGATTTCCATTTTTTTTTTTTATCCTCCATCTTCCCTCTATATTTCTATCTCTTTGTTCAAAACCTATTCTGGACCTCTGGAACTGGCAAACAACGCCTGGTAATCCCATAGTCTGCTCCAGTAGGTAAGGCTGCTACAGGTAGTACGGTGCTTCCTGTCCAACCACCGATTAAAAAAAAAAACTCCCAAGCTCGATCTGAGTTAATATGGCGTAAAATGCTTGAGGTAGAAAGAAGAAAAAAACAAACTGAGTCAAATATATAAACTTTTTCAGCCGTGACACCTGTGTAAAGAAACTCGTCCTACAGATCTTTTTATTTTGCAAAAATATCTACATGTTTGAAGTTTAGCTGTTGCTTTTGATAATTATTTTTTCATGAGCTTTGAGCATGCATTTTTTACATACTGGATGGCATTACAAAATGCAACAGTAAAAATGTTGGTAACTTTTAAAATTTTGCAGCATGTTCAATGTTTATTCAGCTATGGCGAGGCTTTGATGAAAATGATAGCGTTTTACAGTAGTATATGAGTTGACCATCAGCCCACCCCCTCAACACACCCTCTGCCCCCACAGCCACTCAAAAGCAGAGACACATTGGTCCTCTAAATATTTGTAAATTGCTTTGAGCCATAAGTGCATTTACACGTGCATAATCACACGCAGAAGACACATACGAAACCTGGGTTTTGGATTTTGACCTGATATTTGGATTTGAATAATGATAGATTTTTTGGATGAAGACTGAAGAAACATAAGTAAGCAAACATTTGAAAACACACATTCACATTAGTGTATGGCATCTCTAAAAAACACTCAAACCATATTTGTTCAAAATATGTATTGCATTGGGAACCCAGGAGTAACAATATCCAAATAATGTAAAAGATTGAAGTTCATTTTTGAATCACCACCCTGCCATTTATAGAGAAATACCACCATCTAGTGGACAATAGTAAAAACTAAAATTTCAGTCTCAAACTACTTTTAAAACCCAAAATAGAATTATTTGTTTTTAATCTATGCTAATATTTAGGCTTATTAGAAAATTATAGTTTACATGAGAGTCAATTGCACAAAAATATGTTGGAGGAGGAAAGGTGATATTAAATGATCTCAGAATGATAGTAAATAGATTAAGAGAAACAATTTTTTTTTGGTAATTCCAGCCAAAATACACACCCTCCAGAAAAATCACACATATTGCATTAGCACAGCCAAAATTATTCACAAAAACACACCTGCCTGCGCTAAAAAACGCGCGAAGGTGTGGCGAGGGTTAAGTGCATCCCATAGTATTCCTGGTGGCACCTCATCCTTATCGTTAAATTCTAAATATTCCTCTATGTCTTTCTTCAAACGCTCTTTAATATTTGGGTAATTAAGAATGTTGGTGTTCAACCTCCATAGGGTAGACCCAACTTTCCTGTCTAGACAAATATTAGCATAAACTGGGTTATGGTCTGATACAGTACAGGGGCCTATTTCACAATCTTTTACCCTAAAAAGATCATTTTTAAACAAGAAAATATAGTCTAACCGTGAGTAAACATTGTGTGCCCATGAATAATGAGTATATTCCCTATCAGTTGAATGACAGTCTCTCCACACATCAACTAATCCTACTTTCATCCATAAATTGTACCATCCTTTTTCCAATTTTTCTCACATCACCTTTCCCATTGGATGAGTCCAATTTGGCATTTAATGTGAGATTGAAATCGCCCCCACACAATAGAATTCCCTGACTCCATGTAGTTAACTCAAGGATCTGCTTATACAAGAACCATTCATTTCCTGGGGGAATATACACATTTAGGAGGCTCAGATTAATACCATCCATCTTACCAGTTATCATTATATATCTGCCCTCCTTATCCTTATGTTCTGATATATGTTCATAGTTCAGAGCACCATGCAACAAAATCGCCACCCCTCTTCGCCTCCCCGAGCCATGAGAAGAATAAAAGACATATTTAAACCCAAGCTTATTCAATTTTGCATGTTCGCTATCGGACAGATGTGTTTCCTGCATAAAGACATTTGAGCTTTATCTTTTTCAAGTTCAGATAGGGCTTTCCATCTTTTTACCGGATTATGTAAGCCATTAATATTGATTGTTACCATTTTTAATGACCTGCTACTCATCTAACATTACAGTACAAATGTACAACTTTTATTAGGCTCCCCGCACACCCTTGAAAACACCGAACACTTGAACAGGTAACATAAAAAACAAAAATCAAACTGAAGTAACCCAAGGTGGGGGTCCCCGAAATGGACCCTGCTTCACCCCCAAGGGCAACTTCTTCATATGTCAATGGAGGAGGCCCTTGATGGCTAAGACCTCACTGAGAACAACTCCCTCCGGAAACCTAGCTTTTCCCCCCCTCCTTACACACTATTAAACTAAATGAAACTGTTAAAGCGGCACTCTGGATTATTTTTCTCTGTATCAAAGTTTTCTAAATGTTCTAAATGATATTTCAGGTCTAAACTATGATCTATGGGTTGAGTTCCACAACATCTGTCATTCTGATGAAGACCCTCCTTCCTCCTAGAGACCCCTTTCCATTATTTCTTGCCGCCGACATTTTTCAGCCAATGAAATTCAAATTTCTGCATTCTCTCAACATGCACGCGCATCGACCAACCTGTACCAGTAGGGGGCGCTGTCGTACAGGACGCTCCGTGTGTTTCTCTGCCGTCTCAGCCGTTCACTGAGGACTCACAGCTCATTTCTACTAAAAACCTACCCATTCTCCAGCTAAAGATGGATTTATTTTTATTTTTAAACCTTTCACCTCACAAAATAGCAAGACTTGACAGGATTATGCGTTTATTTTGGTCAGAAAGTTCATCCAGGGCCGAGTCAAGTTCAGCTTCAGAGTCCAGCAGCAGCTCTCTGCTAACAGAGCTAATATCAGAAGCAGCAGGGACAGAGAGGGCTCTTCAGACCCTCGTAGTGTTGTTGGAATAAGAGTTGTGAACTGTGAGTGATTAAACCCTACACATTGAGCGGTACAGTTCATGTCCGAAGTATATGCACCGCGTGCACGCGCGCACACGCAACCGGACGCGCGTGTCGAGATGTTTTGAGGAGGAGCCTTTGGACGCTAGATTCAAAAACTGCTCTCCTGATGAAATCCTCCGGAGTGCCGCTTTAAGTAGAAAAAATAAACCAAACTCAGCGGGTGAACCTCATTTTCCTGAAGGTGTAGGTGGGATCCTCTTAAGGCTCGGAATTTTTCTTTGTAACCACTGCCAGGATCCCGCCTCTTGTCCGCTGTGCTGCTCCCTGCTCCTCTGCCAACTCTGGTCCAGGTCAGCTGCTTCAGTTGCTCCAACGCTGTCTCTGGAGATCTAATGACCGTCACCGCGTAGCCTCTGCTGGACATATCTGCCGTAGCTTCCACCACTGTGTTGTATATTTTGGTTCCATCAGTGTATTTTACCTTCAGCCTTGCTGGGAAGAGAGTTTGAAAGGGGATCTCCTGCTCTTTCAAGATCTTGCGCACCTCTGCATATTCTCTTTGTTTCTTTAGGATGAGAGGGGGATAATCATGATCCAGACTCACGTGATTGCCATTCCAGGTAAATCCTTTTTTCTAAAATGCCTTACGGAGCAAACGTTCTTTGGTCTTGAAGCTAAGAAACTTCACAATAATGGAGCGTGGGGATGCATCGTCTGGTGGTGGTGGGCCTGCTCGATGCCTATGTCGAGCTCGTCTTGGGAGAGCTCCAAGCCGTCACGCAGCAGCCTCTCAACGAACTCACTCACTGTTGGAGATTCCCGTTCTGCTGCCTCGGGTACACCGTAGATACGAACGTTTTCCCTTCTCGTACGGCTCTCCAAGTCCAACCTTGTTTGCAACTTTATTATCTCCGTCATGGCGTCCTCGGTATTCTGGATCCTCTCCTCCGCCCTCTCAATCCGTCCTTCTGCCTCGTCCATTCTCGCGCTTATCTTCGACATTTCTTCCTTAATTTCCCCCAAACTCACATTATTTTCTTGGCGAAAGTCTCTCAGTTCCTTAAGTATCACGTCTAGATTGGCCATGTCGACTCGCTGTGCAGTGAAAAGTCCACCTGAGTATGTAGCCTCGTGTTGAGCGGTGGTTCACTTTAGCGTTAGCTAGGTAGCTGTTTCGCCAGGTAACACCCGTTTCGTTGATTCTTTGTAAAGTTAGTTTCGGTGTGTTTCGCTTACCCCCTCATTTAACTACCTCTGGGTCCCACTTTGCGTCGTCTTAATGGGGTAGAATGTTGAAATTTCACAGGTTTCCTTGGGAGCCCGTTCACGGTGCTGCCATCATGGTGTCGTTCAAACCGGAAGTCCGCTTTATTAACATTTATGGACTATATTGTCCTGTCAGACGTCTGATCAAAATGGTGTTCTGACATCTAGGCCTAAGGTCCTTTTATTAGGATGTCAAGGGTTTCTGACAGTTAAGGATTTAAATTTAGTTTATTAATAAAAATATGAATTCCTAATCTAATATGAAAATGGTTTTATATTACTATGGATACTAATTGTTTGACAGTTTAGACAAATATATGTCCAAAAATTTTTGAGGATGCGTCTGTGTATATATGTTTAATTTTTACAATAAATTCATATGTAAACAAATTTGTGTGTGTGTGTATGTAAATGGTTTTATTCAAGTTTTATTAAAACAAATTTTATTAAAATGTTTTTTCCTAAATTTACATTGGTTGCTGTTTATATAACATGTCCACAAAAATTAACAATTATAGCAAGTCTTGTCTTGCTAATGTTCTTATCTCAACATATTTTCTCACCTGTTGACACCTCCTAATAAGAGTTGCGTGTCTTCTCAGACATCTCAACCCTGAAGTGGCTCTTCTCCTCCTCGGCTTCAGGAGGAGGATGTGGAATATTATATTTATAACTACTGAAACAGTCATGTTTTCACTTAAAGTTAGCTTCAGAGATCTCGCTAAAGAAGTTGCTCTTTAGCTACCTTTTCCAAAGTGCACGCGAGCTAACAGTTGTACTAATGCGCTCGTGCCGGGCAAACTCCACCTTTGATGAAAGTTCTGGCAACAGTCAGCGCTTGTGTTGGGGAAAAACATGATAACAAAACAGCTACGGGTAAATAACTGGTTTTATTTCAGATACATTAGCAGAAAAACCATTAACAGCATTGTTTCAGCCGATGCAAACAAGAAACTGGTTGTCATGGTTACCACCAGCTGGGTTGTACGTGATTTCCGTCTTTTTAATTATGCGACAAGTTGCTCAGGGTCCGGCGCGAATTGATGACGCTGCTGCTTTTGAGTGGTGTTCGAAACGCTGAACACGGGGCAGTCCCCTAACCCATATACAGGGGACTATATAGGGTGAATGAAATGTAGTGAGTGAGTGAACGAGTGGACATTTCGAACACAGCCTCTGTTTTTGTTTCTGTAAATGGAGGAATATTGTCCTACCTCCTGTGACCATCACTGGACTCTGGAAGGAGGTGGGGCAGTCTGAAGGATCCAGCAGAGATGGCAGCATGGTGATGCAATCAGGGCCAGCATGGTGTGTGGAGGATGGTTTTTGGGTTTGTGACTCCGGTCTGATGGGTTTTTAGGTAATTTTTAATAGGTTTTAATATTGCTTGTTACATAACAGCTAATTCAAACAGTGGATCAGAGGGAGTCAAGTTCAGCTGTCCTTACAAATCCAGCCTCTGTCTGAACTCTAGAAGTGTCAGGATTCAGCCTCATGTTCAAACTAAAGACAATAAAATCTTCACAGAAAAGTTAAACCTACACACTGTAAAGGCCAGTTCACACGGCAGAATTTTTAACCCGATTTTTGCCCGATTCTCCTCCTCCGACAATCTTAAAGACGCGCCTGATCGTTAAAGATAATCTTATCAGATCATCCTCTCGTGTGTGGTGGGTTAAGAGCGCTCTGGTCCGCTTGGAACGCCGTCAGGACCGCTCCGATCACAAATCTGTGAAATCGAACATGTTGGATTGTCTAGACCCAATATCGCAACGTGTGTGGTGTCCCCCCTGAGAATCTGCCGGTGGAGATCAACATGTAGCCAATTAGAGAGCGAGTTGACAGACTCCGCTGCACGGAGCGAAATGAATCTCTCATCAAAACAGCTGGTCGGATTATTTAAAACTGTCACAAGTTCATTTTCCTCACCTCGCCTTCTTTGTCCGGGTCGCGGGGGCAGCCGGGCATCCCAGGCCATCCTCGACCAAGTCCGCCAGCTCCTCAGCTGGGACGCCCGGCGTTCCCCGGTCAACCTGGAGATGGAGACCCGGACCGAGGGGGAATTCTCCACCTCCACGTCGTCCCATCTGAATCCATTGGCGTCGATCCCGGAGCGGCGTACAGTGAGTCAACCCACATTCTGGTAAAGCTGACAGGCCTACTTTGATAAGCTCACTCACACCGTAGCTTACCACAAGTAACTCCTCCATTCCAAACCAAACTAAATTAAGAAAAAATGCCCCTAGTTGATAATATCACAGACTCAGATCGTTAAAACTTCTTTTAAGATCAACTTAGAACACTTTAACATCGTGTTGACAAATGCTAAAACCTTGCTACCTCTTGCTCATCTGTTTATAACTGTTTGTCCATCTCTTTTGATAATAAACTTGTAAAGTCTTATTCTCGACTCAGACTTCTATTCGTCAATAAAAAGGTATGTAACTAACTCCCTGCAATTAAAGAATCTAGAAGAATATTCCCGTAAAAGTACCAGTGAGTGAAGGCATTGAGCAACCAGCTTCATTTAAGACCGACAAAACTCAGCTAGTGACCGTACGGAAGATGTACAATAGAACCCAGGTTTTATAACATTACATGTCCACGTTGTCATTTATGTAGCGTTATAAACTTATTAAGTTTGTAGCTGCATACTTCTGCACGGTTATTAGATTAGTTTTGTCGGTTTTATTCTAAGCTATGCTCAGACACCTTCGCTAACCTAATGGTTTATGCAGGGATCTCTAAGTTCTGGAAATTTCACAGTGAGTAGATACGTACCTTATATTGACAGATGCAAGGCTGAATCAGGAATAAGACTTTACAGAATTTATTATATAAACAGACTGACAGACAGCAGACATATGAGGTAGCAGTTGCATTAGCATGTTATGGAGTGTTCTGGAGTAGATACTATTGTGAGTTTAATGACCTGAGCCTTATGATGTTTCAGACTAGGGAGTTAACTTAAAGGGTTTAGTTACTAGGGATGAAGTGGAGGAGTTACTTTGGTGTAGCAGGCTATGGTGTGGGTTTAGCTTTATCAAAGTAGCCTCGGTTTTACCAGACCATGGACCGCTTACTGTTCGGCGTTCCGGGATCGCGTCCGGCAGGTGGAGTTCGACGAGGAAGCGGAAGATTCCCCTTCGATCGATCTGGAGCCCTGGTAGGTGGTTGACCCGCCTGGGCCGGCGAAAAACGTCCTGTGGATACGACGTCAGCAAGGCCATGTCCGGTTCAGCATAGCTGTGGCTTTCTTCCCCATTTTGGTTGAGAGCGAGAGGCATACGGATGTTGTCTGGGCCTCAGGGGTAAGAAGCGTTCATCGACCGATAACGGGGCTCGTTACCCGTACGGGCGGCCGGCACCGAGAAGCACCACTGTGTAGCAAGTTGACAGGGAGCTCTTGACTCATCCGAGGCTGGATGAGGACTGACAACTTCCGGAGTGGGAAAGACTGTTGACATGGGTCGTGTGTGGACGTGGGCCAATGCAAAGGGATTCTAACAAGTCACGTGGCTCAGGTCTTTAAAGTCACATTACCTAAGTAACACAACTGTGAATCAGTATAAATACCTGGGGGCTATTGTTGATGACAGGCTGACCTTTGAACCCCACGTGGACTCACTCTGTAAGAAGGATCACCAAAGACTGAACTTTTATCGGAAGCTCCGTGGTTTTAAGGTGGACTCTACTTGTTGACACATTGAGAAGAAGACTGAGTTACATTTATATTTCAAACAGTTTAAACATCATCATTGTATTTGGTCCCATTTTGGTCAAACATTTTGGGCACTGGGACCAAATAGAACCTCTCTAGTGTTGATTTAAAGTGCCCATGTCATGGTTCTCCGTGCTTTCTGACTTATCTATCATGTGTTGAGTTCTCACCTTAAACCTGCCAGAAAGAGCAAAAAACGGCGTCCATCTGTCTCCTAGTCCAGCCAGTGAGAAGCTCTTCCAGATTTCAGACCCAGGTTTCAAACAGTTTTTCACTCCAGCCCGCTATGAGGTCATAGTGATCCGGACTTGCTTATATGGTCAATTCTCCGCCCACATGCACGTTCACGACATCTGGAGTGAGGCAGTGCCGCCGCCATTGACCATAGACCGTGTAGTGTTTAGTTTCACTTTCACGCGACGGCACTGCCCCCTACTGGACACTGCCCCCTACTGGGCACTGCCCCCTACTGGACACTGCCCCCTACTGGACACTGCCCCCTACTGGGCACTGCCCCCTACTGGGCACTGCCCCCTACTGGACACTGCCCCCTACTGGGCACTGCCCCCTACTGCAGCAGAAGTGTCAGGCTGCCAAATCAGGAGAAACCCAGCAGAACCGGAAGGCGGCGCTTTCTTCTGATCTCTGAGTTGCTCCTTACGAAATAATTACAGCGTATTTTGAGTTATAATGGTGCAACGCTGATCTAGAGGCATCAAAGATTACACCTGTTTAATATAAACTGATTTAAATATCGAGTCATGGGCACTTTAACACATATGTTTTTACTGTGTACCTAAGTTTAAGTCTGAGTTTTTTTTTCCTTTTAATTTTTTATATATATTTTCTACTTGAAAGCAGCTAGGTGGATTATTTCAGTAAGAGAGCATCATTTGAATCCATCCTGCACCGCTTCTCCTCCTAAAACATCTTGACTCACACATGACATTAACTTTGTATGATGTCATATAAAATCATCACTCACCATCAGAGACACCCAGGGTCTGGAAGAGGACACAAGTCAAAGGTATGAACACCTTTGACTTGTGTCACTTATTCCAGACCATGATGCATATCAAACATTGAACAAAAGTGTAACTCCAAACACATGTTCTCATGCTGTGTTGTGCAATGTTCACATAACAAAATTATATCGGAAAAAATGTTCCCATAATAAATAAAAAAGATCAACAATGTTCAATTTTACACTGGAAATTAATTCAAAATTTGTAAAAATTAAAATACCTGTCTCAGCCTAACCGTTCTCAGTGGCACGTGTTCTCGTCCAGATACCACTCTTTTTACTGCAGTTACCTTTAAAAAAACACGTAACAGATTAAAGTCAATTTTTACTTAAAGTTTTATTGGTTCTATTAATATTCAATGAAAATCTATATGTTACCTCCACCACATAACCCTCAATGGACATCAGACTCTTGTGTCCCTCTGCATTCTTTAGATGGATTTTTTGAGCTTCTGGGCAGATTATTTTTGTGGCCTCAGTCATTAGTTCTTCAGGCACTGAGAGGTCAGCCCCCCTGAAAAACTGGGTTTGTTTGGTCATTTTTATACCGAATGGTGGGAATGCCCTCTCAGTTGATAGTTTCTCATTATGTAACTGCCACCTTCAGTAATTTTGTCCCCAAATTCCTCGAATAAGGTGATTTTAAAAACAGTCGAACCATCTGTGATGGCTGCGACCTTGTTTTTTTTTATTATGGCAGGTTGTGCAGTGCAATCTAAAAATGTCCACTGGACAACCCTGTCTCGCTCTACAAGCTTTAGAACCTTGACGTGGACAGGGTCAGGTCGTGAGTATGGACTCAGTTTCTCGAGGACGATTTTGGAAAGTGCCATTCTGAAACAGAATAAAAAAATAAAAACCAATATTAGGAATCAAACTTAAGAAAATGATATCTTTACATAGGGCCACATCTTCAAATAATTGGAAATAAAGTTATTGTTTTTTTATATTCTGATGTTCAGCTTAAATTTAAAATGCAAGGAAACACTTTCACATTATTGATTGACATTTTGCAATGAATTAATAGCCTTTTATTAGAGTAGGCAAATAAATAGGCACCTGGACTGAGCTCTCTGTCACAAAAACTGTCAAACTAATAATACATATACACAAATTCTGTGTTAAAAATGTTATTGACTCATACAAATAAATTGTCTAGTACATAAGTATTTTAAATAAATCTTTTAATATAACTTTTCAACAGAAGTACAGCCCACTAGAACAACGTTCTCTGTCCAAAATACAAAATAAATACACAATACCATATTTTTTCGATCCAAAAACTTTATTTCATGTAAAACTTCAACTTATTCAATAAAATAAGTAATCTTTGAATCAGTGTTTTGTATTTTAATGATCATCATGCCTTTTAAATAATATTTTTATGCTCTAAAGCCAGCAGGATGCAAGTTAGGACACATATTATTATTTAATTGCAATTTAATTCAAAGCTGAATATGATTTAGGCCTTTTTTTCAATCACTGCACAGAAGCTGGTCAAAATAATCCAGTTTTATTATATTTAATATTTCTTGCCTCCAGGTAAGGCACACATAAATTTAGCCTATGTACTCTGCACTGGATAAACAACATATCCTAAACTCACTCTCTGAGGTAGATTCTCCTCTTTATATCAGTACAGCAGTACTATCTTTCCTCTCACCATCTCTCGTTGTTTTAAACCTCCTCACTCCACTCACCTCTGCTCCTTTTAGAGTTCTCATCAACTCATCTTCTGAGATATCTAAATCCACCCCTTGTACACCATTTTGGTTAACCCCTGGGATGAAATTTTCCACTTCTCGGCC
>SSNR01000416.1:106588-124813 GCA_006937965.1 Callopanchax toddi | reverse complement strand
GTTGGGCGTCGCGTAGCGTTGGGCGTCGCGTAGCGTGGGGCGTCGCGTAGCGTGGGGCGTCGCGTAGCGTGGGGCGTCGCGTAGCGTGGGGCGCCGCGTAGCGTGGGGCGTCGCGTAGCGTGGGGCGCCGCGTAGCGTGGGGCGTCGCGTAGCGTGGGGCGTCGCGTAGCGTGGGGCGTCGCGTAGCGTGGGGTGTAGTGTAGCGTGGGGTGTCGTGTAGCGTGGGGTGTCGTGTAGTGTGGGGTGCCGCGTAGTGTGGGGTGCCGTGTAGTGTGGGATGTCGCGTAGCGTTGGGCGTCGCGTAGCGTTGGGCGTCGCGTAGCGTGGGGCGTCGCGTAGCGTGGGGCGTCGCGTAGCGTGGGGCGTCGCGTAGCGTGGGGCGCCGCGTAGCGTGGGGCGTCGCGTAGCGTGGGGCGTCGCGTAGCGTGGGGCGTCGCGTAGCGTGGGGTGTAGTGTAGCGTGGGGTGTCGTGTAGCGTGGGGTGTCGTGTAGTGTGGGGTGCCGCGTAGTGTGGGGTGCCGTGTAGTGTGGGATGTCGCGTAGCGTTGGGCGTCGCGTAGCGTTGGGCGTCGCGTAGCGTGGGGCGTCGCGTAGCGTGGGGCGTCGCGTAGCGTGGGGCGTCGCGTAGCGTGGGGCGCCGCGTAGCGTGGGGCGCCGCGTAGCGTGGGGCGTCGCGTAGCGTGGGGCGCCGCGTAGCGTGGGGCGCCGCGTAGCGTGGGGTGCAGCGTAGCGTGGGGCGCCGCATAGCGTGGGGCGTCGCGTAGCGTGGGGTGTCGCGTAGCGTGGGGCGCCGCGTAGCGTGGGGTGTCGCGTAGTGTGGGGTGCAGCGTAGTGTGGGGTGCAGCGTAGCGTGGGGCGCCGCGTAGCGTGTGGTGTCGCGTAGCGTGGGGTGCAGCGTAGTGTGGGGTGTCGCGTAGCGTGGGGTAATTAGTGTCAGTGAACACACATGCATGACTTGACATGTGCTGCTGCACTACATGCATTCATAAACAGTCTTAACTCCTCCTCCTGTTCATTGTGGAGGAGGGTCTGTTCTATTGACCCTCATAAATAGGTCATAAGATGTATATGAATTTGTTGTTTAAAAATAAAAACTGTTTCTTGTTAACCTTGTTTAGGTTGGGCTCTAGTAGATCTGTAGTTCATGCGTTGTGTTTTTATTGGACCTCAAAGTAACATTTTTTTTCTGATTAATATTGGTCACTCTGATCTTTTCATGCAGGCTGAACATGAAAACAGTCTTCGACATGAATCTCCAGCTTCTTGTAGAAAATCAAGGTTGAGGATTTGAAAAACCTCACAGATCTACGTCACACTGCGAATTTTCATTCATGGTCTCACCCATCTTGGCTCACGCCCGCCCCACAGGCAGGCCCGGATCATTGACCCTTTGCATGTGACGTCACGCTGCTCACGGTTCGACCCCCTCAGCCTTTGTGGATGGCAGAAGAAACTCACAGGAAGCTAATCAAAACAAACCAGTTTGTAGCCTTTTATTTAGCTGGTTTCACAGTAAAATAGTAACGGTTAGCTACACGGTTGGCTGCACTAACACACACAGGTGTAAACTCAACTTGTCATTTTAAAAAACTTTGATGGAGACTGAAAACGGAGAGAAGCCACAGCGGTACGGACTAGCATCCCTCAGAGTGTTTCTGGATCTGCCGGGCGAACTGTGAAGGACCTGAACTGATAAATGATGTTTATATGACTTATTTAGTATTGATAGCCCTTTATTTCACCATGGAGGACGTGTTGTGTTACTGTCCACTACAGTGAATTCCAAGATGGTTATTGATTATAATAATATAGTTCCAATGTAGGGTTACGTGTGTGAACATGATGTTATTTATTTAGCATGAAGAGCTTCGCCGTTATGAGATATCTGGTCTGGTCTGGTGTGAGAGTAGCTCTGAACCCGTTGATCCCGCCAGTCTCTAAAACTGGACTAGTTTGAGTTCTTTAAATCAGTTCCAGTGTAAAGTGAACTGTTCATCTCATCGTGTTAGAAACCCAGAGGTGAATTCTGGTAAAGTCAGCAACTTGTTTACATCGGTGAACAGCAGCAGGTAAGCTAACACTAGGAAGCTAGCTAACACTTTGTAACCGCTCTCGATGAGCCTCACCTAGGTGAGATAAACCTTCCCACAGTGAACTGGTCTTGAACTAGTAGGAGACTGGCTAGACTGGTAAAAACAACCTCAGTTGCCACTTTGTCTCTCCATTCAATACTCCCATAATTCACTGTTTCCCTCCACTATGGTGAACCCATGTGATCAGGTGACGTAGGTGTAAAGGGTCAGTACACAGGCTAGATATGGCTTGAACCTAGGGGCCTGTCATGTGGGAGAACCGGGTTCGAGTCCCAGGCTAAGCATGTGTTGTGTTCATAGGCATTTTTTTATCAGCGAGGAGGAGAGAGCCTCTTAGAGCAGCAGTAGGCTAAGTTCAGAACATATTTTAGCGATATGAGCAGTTATTCTGAGGTCTGTGTGGTTAGCCACACATGCTAATGTTAACATAGCAACTCCCACGTCCTACAGTCTGCTCTCGCCCCGGTTCAGGTGTCAGCAAAACAACAGGTCCGTTTCACATTGCTCACTGTAAGCTGATGATGAGGAACAACACTGACATTCTGCTCTTTTATGTAGGTATTACCATTCTGAAACATTCATTGACGAACGCTGAGGAGGATACGCTTTCTCTAAAATTTCTCCTCCGTCCTCGGGTTTAGGATCAAAAACGTCAGGTAGAATCTCTCGTTTGACATTTTGATGTGATACAGTATTCTGGATAAGGCGGCGGAGTAGTGACGTTTCTCCTATCCAATCAGAAGCGAGGGGTGTGTGCATATCATTAATAATAATGAGGAAACCTGCTGTTTCAAGCACAGCTCTGAATCAGCAAACTTCTGCATCAGAGAATAGAAGCATCAGAGCTTCTTCTTTATAAAAGTGACTCATAAGGCTCTGATTTACACTGGAGAACACTGAAAATGTATTAAATGTTAACCAGTAAACCACACCTTTAAAATAAAGACAGAGGTGTCTTTCTGTTTGGAGGAATTGTGTTCTCCACAGCAGGAAGCTGCAGAATGAGCTGATCAGTGACTCTGAACAAGATATAAACAGAAATGTTTGTTCAAGTGTCTGATAAAGCTGTGACATCATAGTCATTGTATAATTAATTGTATGAACAGAGACCTTGTTTTCTTCTTTGAATGTTCTCAAATAACCAGGATGAGTAGAGCAGGTCTAAGTGCTGGCAGGATGAATGGGTAGTGATCATAGTTCTACTCTTCACTCATCCAACACTGTGCTGCTAATACGTCACCATTTAATGTAATATAAACAGTCCAGTCACACTATTAGAACAATGAAGAAGCCTGTGCTTTATACAGTATGTTATTGCTGTTAATTTAGATTGAACTTATCATTTTTGTTGCAGAAATCCTAAAGCCACAGTGCAGAGGACCAACAAGAAAGTGAACAACAACCCCACACTGCGCATCCAGAACTTGTCTATTCTCATCAGGCAGATCAAGGTCTACTATCAGGTAGGAGTTCTCATGTTCTTCATCCAAAGTCTGTTTGTGTCCTATTGAAATGTAAATATGGTTCATTTTTCCTCTGAAATCTATAAAGTTTACATCCTCTGGTCTCACTCAGGTTACAGATATAATTGAATATGTCCACACACACACACACACACACACACACACACACACACACACACACACACACACACACACACATGTAAAAGCAGAAAGACGTTAGCAGATGTGGATGTGTGTGATGTGGTTTATGACCGTCATCCAGGACCAATAAATTGAAACACGTCAGGAATGTGAGACACACTGATGTGGTAATCCATACAGTCAACGCTGGGCTTTGATCTATTTTTGTTTGCATGTTAGTTTTTGCTAGTATGATGTTGTTGATGTTAATGATCATCAACCAAGCTCGTTGGATGAAGGAGGTGCATGAACCCAGTGAAGTCTGATTTCCTGTCTTTATCACTGCGTAGCATCAGCTCATCAGAACACGCCGTTATCACCACACTTCCCTTTATCTGGTGATCAAACATAAACTAAGATAAAAGATTAAACACAGGCTCCTTCTCAACAAGAACACTTCTGATTCTCAGTGGGCCGTTGTTCTGATCGTTGGTGCGGAGCCGAGAACTCCTGCTTCATGTTTTATCAAACCATTCCTTTAACAGTTGAAATCTTTCAGGGTTTCATGTTTCAGGCTTTTCACAACACGTCTCTACAGTAGCAAAGCTCAAATGATTAAATGTTTAGTCAGTTTATGTCAAACAGGACCAAACATCCTGTTTTCACAAGTGAAACTACGTAGTGGCTCACAGTCCTGTCTCAGGGTTCATTGAACTAACTGGATGGAAAGCTATTTGAATTGATGTCACCTTTAAGTTGCCACTCCGCTGACTTCGTGGTGATCTGTGTGGGTCTTGTTGACTCCAGGCTAAGATCTTGAGCCTCCACTGACAGGTTTTTCTGGGTTTGACTCCACCAGTAAGAGGAAACGTCCACCATCATAGAGCCATGAGGAGTGGAAGTTCTGAAAACACAGACCTGTGTTTGATTGATCATTTTAAAATATCAGGTGGGGCATTCCACTCAATAATATCATCTCAGAATGAATGAGATCATTTGTTCAGCTCTAGTCTTTCTCGAGGTCTAGATGCAGCAGCAGTTCCCTATTCTGTGTAAGCATTGACTGTAAAAGCTACTATCTTTGTGAAATGATGTAATGCAGATGAATTCTGCTTCATTGGAACGGTTTGTCAGCTGTGTTGAAGCAGAAGTGGGCTCCACCCAGCATGAGCTGGAGGATGTTACTGTGACCGAACAGAAATGCTAATGCTGATTGGTTTGTTGGGTCGACGTCTGTCGTAGTTTACCACCACCGGTGAGAATGACTGTGTGAATGAATGATGCAACTCTGTAAAGCGTCTTTGAGTGACCTGAAAAGCGCTATATAAAACTGATGCATTATTATTATTATCATTATGTCAGTGGCGGCCCGTCAATAGGGGGCGCTAGGGCACCGCCCCACCAGTCTCACAGGAGGAGGAGGAAGAAGAAAGAGATTAGAATCACAGAATAGTTTTAAAAGAACTATGAAAATTAAAGTAAACCATCTATCCATACTGTAAGTACTGTGTATAATCTGCATTTTAAAATGATCTCACAATATTTGACCAGACTGAAAGGTCGTGTGGTGTACTTCCTGTTTCTTTGGGAGTCTTCTGCACATGTCTCAGGCGTACAAACCTTTAACCCCTTCAAGTATAGGAGAACCTCGGGTCTCCTGAAACATGCGCAGAAGACTTAGCTCAGCTCAGGGCGTTGACCCGGAAGCTCTAAGTAGCTCGAGGATTTTTTTTCATGGAGGAAACATAGACGTTATAGCAGAACATCCTGGAAGTGAGAGAGGACAGAAACAGCTGTTAGCGCTTCAGTTTTAGGAAAAAATACCAGAGTCCCCCCAAAAACAGCTTTTCAGCTAGCAGGAAACTAAAAACGTTTGGACGTAGAAAGAGGAGAAACCTGGGGGAAGGTTTCTACGGCTGGAGTCCTGGTCTCTGTTGTTAAAGCAGGGTCCCATGTCTGGAGGGAGGCTGGTCTACGGATTCTACCCGATGGGAGGGTGAGAGCTCTGAGACGTGTTTCTGTAAAACAGCTAGCGATACCTAGCTAGTTTACCAACCTGCTGAGTGCAGCTTTAAGTTGTGTTTCTGACCTCGTGGAGGTCAGGTTGTTTCTCACTTCTGTTGTGACCACATTATGGTTGTTTTTTATTTTTATTTCTATCTGATTATATTGATATTATTCTTATGAAGACTTTATGATTTCTTTACTGTTTGATGTGTAGAATTAAACCTAACAGCTAGGGATGTCCCGATACAACCTTTTCACTTCTGATACGATACTGATATCGCAGCCTTCAGTATTGACCGATACCGATATCAATCTGATATCATACATAAGAAAAAGACATTTTAAAAAATGACCAACTGCTTCAATTTGAGTGTTCAGAGTTTCATCCACTGCCCAAAAGAATGACATCATTGCTCTTAGTGACCATAAAAAACAGTACAAACAAAATAAACAGAACTTTAATAACAAGCCAAAAACAAATGACAGTTGGTTAACTAAAAGGACGACTACAATTCCTGCTTTTAACACAGACTGCTGATATCTCAGATTTTTGATGCAGTCCGATATAATCCGATATCGTATTTTTGGGGCTGATATCGATATCAATATCGGGACATCCCTACTAACTGGTCTACATTGTTAGAGAACTGGTGGTAGGGATTTTTACCAGCAACATATTCAGTCAGATGAAAATATTTTGCTTCATCCCTGCGCTAGTGGTGATGATATGTGATTTTTTTTTTACGCCTCTGAAAACTTGCAAAATGCGCCCCGCCCAAAAACAAGTCAGCAGCCGCCACTGGTCGCTGCCCTGATCCAGACCTTTCTGCTCATCTAGAGAAACAGAGTTTAGCCTTTGATGTAGGAAGCCAAACAGATTCACAAGGCTGCTCCAGAAGATACCAGACTTCACTCTTATCAGTGGCCACAAAAGGATAAGCAGTGACTAATGAAGTCACAGGATGATGAGATGGTTAAGGATGTTAACCAGCTTCGACACACCAGTTAGCAACAGGCAGACTTTTGGACTTGTTAATGCAAAGATCATTTCAGTATCTAAGGATATTTGGACACCCAATAATAACCCAGTAGTTATTTATTTGCATACATTTAGTTGCATGTGCTTAGTCTCATGCTCTGCTGGAGTTTTATCAGCTGTTGTTGAGATGAGCATTCTATGAGAAGGTTTTATTTTGGGTTCTTTTGCTGTTAAATGACAACAAAAGTCACATTCCAAACCAGTGTCCTGAATGTCCTGCTGTCTGTCTATGGATTCAGATTTCGATGGACACCCTGAGCCAACAGTGCAGCCCTTGTTCTCCTTTAACGTTTGATTAATCCTCCCCGTTTGTCTGAGCGTCACCCTGTTGACCTTCTAGTCTCACTATTGTTCAGCCACTTGTCTGAAACCTCACAAAGACCACCTACATGGTTTAAACCCTGCTGTGCGTTGGGCTGCCTCCATGACAGCCTTAACCAAAGAGCCACTCCTGGACTCACCACCATGCTTGTTGGGTTTATTTAGGCTTCATTTGAATTCAGGTCTTTAACTAATGTGTGACCTTGGGTCATATTGATAAAACTCCTTTCTCTTAGTGTTGAATATTCCGGTTGAGCCTCAGTGATGAGCCCACATCAGTTAGTAGTCTTGGTAAACCCTGACTTCTGTCCTTGTTTCCTTTCCTGTAAACATTTTGTGTCTTAAAGGAAAACTGAGTTTATCACATTGGAAACCTTAAAACTAATTCAGTAGTCTGGTTGGATCCTTAAGTTGAGGAGAGTGTTGAGGACCTTTTGCCCCCCCCCCCGCCCCCCGCCTCTATGATATGTAATCCAGGAGTTTAGAATATGTGGCTCTTGACAAGAAATTCAATAATGATGTTTTTTAGTGGAAGGTCTCTTGAGGCTGAGTGTGTTCAAAGCCTCGGTGCTGGTAAAGTAGACGGTGTGGGAGGAGATTACCGTCTAGACGGGCTCCAGTCTTTGATTGGACAATCTGGTAAAGGCATCACGGCTCAGCAGCTGTGAGCCATGTAAATTAAAACTACATTTTTAATGTGTCAGAGACATGGACACATGTCATTATTAGATAGGGACATATTTGCATGATGCTGTGAAGCGGGATATGACCTTTTCTGGTTGCTTGGTTGTTTCTGCTCAGCAGATTCCACTGAAGGCTTCAGAGCACGGCTGGTTAGTCCAGATATGCTGCTGGGCCTCTCCTTCATTTAGCGGCTGTGCTTTGACTTCCTTAGACAGAATGTAGGACGGAGTCTGAGCCTGAAGACCTGAAGTGTTGGAGCTTTAACTTGATTTCCTCTAAACCCAACCCTTTGTGAAAGTCCTGATTAGAAAACAGATGTGACTTATCTGTCAGATCTTTACATGTGTGTGTGTGTGTGTGTGTGTGTGTGTGTGTGTGTGTGGGGGGGGGGTCACCTCTGGGTGTGGCGTACATGCTGACAGAGCCCTCCATTCATGAGCATGAAGCTCGTCCAGTCAGTGATAATTAGTCCGTTTTCTCAGTGAGCTCGTGATTCGTTTTAATGCTCTGGACACACAAACAGGGGCGTGGCTACGGGTGGGCCTGGGTGGGCCTGGGCCCACCCACTGTGTACCTGGGCCCACCCAATCAAATGGCTTCCTCAACAAAATTATATATATATTTGTTTCATTTTTGAGGGATCTTATTTAAGTCATCATGAAATGAAGTAGAGCAGAGTAAATTTGACATCAACAGCATGAATGTGTTGTGGTGATTTCATAACTATGACATCATTTGTAAGTCTTGCTCTCATTGGCTATTTTGAATAATTTCGGAACTCTCCAGACGAGCTACGGTAACAGCGCAACTGTGCGTCTGCTGCTGTGACTTGTAGTGTCAACCAAAGCATTTAAGAAACGGCAAAACAAATCTTCATTTCTAAATGTTTCAAAAAACAAAAAGTGGAGGACCTGTCCTGTGTTACAGGGTTAATGTGCTTTGGAATTTGGATGTTTTGTTCAAAGATCTTTCTGTCGGTTTCTGACAGGTTCCTCTCTTTTCCGGTTCACATTTTGCACCCTACCCGGACCCGGATAAGCGGAAGAAGACGAGACGATTTTGCAGCCTTGTACTTTCGCGAAATGTTTTGTGCAACTTTGCATGCTTTAAACTTTTTTTACAGCGCAGTGTTCATGCATCCTGACGATCTCCTCCATGGAGCAGAGCGCAGTGCGTCCTGACTCCCTTTAGCGCGCTGACCAAGAGTCTGGATGAGTAGCGCCCTTATGCTCCTTCCCTTTACGAGCTTCTTTTCTACAGCAAGGTGGGAATGAAAATCTAGACTTCCACAAGTAGAAATGATGCTTTTAACTGATTGACAGACTGCAGAATCAGAACCATGGAGCAGCATGATGTCTCCAAACGGTGCGCTATCCGCTCCTCTCTTTTTCCTCTCTCTCTCTTTCTCTCTCTCTCTCTCTCTCTCTCTCTCTCTCTCTGTGTCCGACCTGAAATAATTAACGTATTTAACCCGACGGCTCGGGCTGAAATTGAGACCTCTAGTGATAAACACAGAGCAGCTCTCAGATCACTTCTCTCAGCATCATCTGTGTGTTTTTTTTTACCGCAACAAGCAGGTGTCCATCAGACGCGATCAGAAACATCAATGAAGTTATCTATTCAGCCGTTCTGATGATCAGGTTGTGTTTAAACGAGATCAGTGTGATAATGTTCATGCCTGTCTGAGAGAAGTGTATAAAGTGTGTAGTGAGGGGTTTTACAGGCTTAAAACTTCTGGAATTATTGTAAAAATATAAAACTGATACTTGGCGGATTTCACCGCAATTGCGGGTTATTTTTAGAACGTAACTCCCAGAATAAACGAGGAATCACTGTATAGACACATATCTGCTTAAACAAAAGTGACATTTACAAATACACTTATTTTCAATTACATTTTTGGGCCCACCCATTTATTATTAGGCCCGGCCGAAAATCTATTTCTGGCTACGCTACTGCACACAAATAAGCTTTAATGTTCATTTTGACCATTTTCTCTTCTATTTATTCTCTGAATAAACTCTATTTATTTGTAGGCTGAGAAAACATGCTGCTGACATTAAAAGAACCAGACTACTTTTAATGATCATGCTGGACTTTTCTGTCTAAACGTCCTTCAGCTTAGTGGACAGTTTCCCCAAATACATGAGAAAGTGATAGAATTAAGAAAGGTGACCAGCACCTCCCTCTTCACCTGGAAACTCCTCCCAAAGCCACGCCTCCATAACCTGAGGTCCTCCTCTCAGCTGGAGGAGACCAGAACCAGTTCCTCACAGCGTTCTGCTGTAGAACCCAGCACTATGATGATGTAAGTGTCCCACGGGGGTACAGCTAAGTCCTGGACTTTAACACGCTGATGGCAGTGAGCTACGTTGTAGCCACAGTGATTGACAGGTAGACAGAACAATCATTACTGATGGAGGTTTTTAGATAACTGTGGCTGGAAAACAAAACGACAGCTTTTCTTCTTTTTAGTTACTCCAGTTTATTGAATCCTATCAGACGTATTTAAATCGATCTGAAGTTTGACTGCATCCTGCTCCTTTTTAGAGCGGAGGCTGAAAGCTGCAGGGTGAATGTGTTTGGTCATGCAGAGTCACATGTCTGAATATCCTGCTGATGATGTCAGGTAGTCCTCACTTCTGGAAATGTTAGAGTCAGATTGATCAGGCTTGTTTCTTTTTGTTCTATCATGAAAACCAAGTTGGACTCAGTCAGTTCACTCTGGACCAGTTAGTTTTACATTCATGACACAAGTAGGACTTCTTCTACACACTCATACATTTTATTAAGTGTAAAGCAGAAATCCATATTTTATAGTTGAAGCCGTTGAACTGTAACACATTGTTTTTTCAAACAGTGACAATAAAAACGTACTGAGTTCAGATCTTAAATTTAACGTCAGCATTGATGACGTGGATAATTTAACATCCTGCTAATGAGGAAACAGATTATTGTCCCATAGGGATAAGCTCATCATCAAAATGTTCCCAGCCTTGGTGTCAACAACAAAACAGCACATCATAAACACACACAACAACATGGTTATTCCCACATACACCGCCTCCCAGTCATTAGACATCCCTCCCTCCCTCCCTGATACCTCCCTTACCCCATCAGGGATCAATGAGCATGACAGGGTTCTGTTCAGTGAGATGATCGCTGTAGGGTCAGAGCTTTTCTTGAAGTGGGCTTTTCTCCATTCCAAAGTTCTGTATCTTCAGCCAGATGGAAGTAAAACAAAGAACTGGTTCAGAGGGGGGTCAGGACTAGTGGCTGTGCCAGGCGTGTGGTGGCTGTGTGGTTTGTATCAGTCAGGTTGGGAGTGGGAAGGTTAACTCTCCTGGATGCTGTGTGTGAGTTTGTTCCTGTTGGTATAGTAAAGAAACAGAGAGCAGTAAAGGGGTTGGGTTATGTTTCTGTAGAGCAGCAGAAGGAGATGGGGGATTGGGGGGGGGGCAGCAGCTCCAGTATGACATGCAGTCTGTGTGGTGGGGACATGTTCATTGAAGTTCAGGTTATTGTCTATGGTGAGTCCGAGGTATTTGACAGTACTGACCTGTTCCACTGGCTGACCATGAATGAGGATGTCATTGAGTCCGGGGGGGGGGGGGGGGGGGGGGGGGTTTGATGTTCTTTGGTTTTATCGATGTTGAGCTGGAGATGGTTGTCAGAGCATCACAGTGTGAAGTCTGTGGTTGGTTGATGGTGACTCGTCTGTGAGTAATCCTACTATGGTGGTGTCATCTGCGTATGGTGGTGTCATCTGCGTATGGTGGTGTCATCTGCATATGGTGGTGTCATCTGCGTATGGTGGTGTCATCTGCATATGGTGGTGTCATCTGCGTATGGTGGTGTCATCTGCGTATGGTGGTGTCATCTGCGTATGCGGCGCATCTGCGTATGGTGGTGTCATCTGCGTATGGTGGTGTCATCTGCGTATGGTGGTGTCATCTGCGTATGGTGGTGTCATCTGCGTATGGTGGTGTCATCTGCATATGGTGGTGTCATCTGCGTATGGTGGTGTCATCTGCGTATGGTGGTGTCATCTGCGTATGGTGGTGTCATCTGCGTATGGTGGTGTCATCTGCGTATGGCGCATCTGCGTATGGTGGTGTCATCTGCGTATGGTGGTGTCATCTGCGTATGGTGGTGTCATCTGTGTATTTATAGTAAGCGGTGGTGGGTAGAGAACTATTAAATGATGTTAGAGACGGTGGAGTGTAGGGAGTCTGCACACAAACACACCCTGGACTGAAAGGCTTGGTTAGACATCATGAGGACTTTGTGTCCTACAGCTGAGCTCAGCTCATGTTGACACCTTCATTTAAAATGCTCAGGTTGCTTCATCTAATTAGTGTTTAGTTGTGTGCTTCTTTTCGTGCTACAATGCCACCGAATATAAAAACGATTATTCCCAAAAGTAAATGCTTTTATTTGTGTGAGTTTTCCATGAACCTTTAACACTCGTAACCACGGCCTTGGATGGTTTTAAACGGTTCATAGAAGCAGAATGATAATGATGTTTAATGAGTTCCTATAAGAGGAAACTGAAGGCTTCTTCTTTTTCTATCATTAAATAATAAACTACATGTGAGTTTTAACACTGAATACATGTCATTTGAAAGTGTTTACATTGAATACCTGTTATTTATGTACTCCTGCTCATGTTTTTGTGTCTTTTTAACCTCCAGTTACTAATAATACCCACAACCACTGCCGTTTACTCTGGACTAAAGGGTCGTGCACTCAAACACCAGATGCTGGCAGGCATTTCTTCCCTCCAGAGTCATTAAAAACTGCTCTGACTTAAATAGTCTGTGATTTTCTGAACTTTTCCAGCTGGTGTGATGCAGAGCCTTGGGGTGAGGGGCACTTATCTAGCCCACCTGTCACCATCTTCATGTTGGGATCAAGCAGTCTGCCTCGAAGCTCTGTTGTAAAATGCACTTTAGCTGATAACAGAAAGCAGAACAAAAGAAACAGGATACTAATGGTGCGTTCACTCCTCCCCTCACCACATCAGGACCCATCTGTCTAGTAGAGGAACCAGTCAGCTGTTCTTCTTTAGTAGTCTTTATATAATCCTGTACTGACTTTCATGTCAGTTATTTGAATTTACATGCTGAATGTATTGGTTTCTTGTTCTGAGTCTTTTTTCTTTGTTAGAACAGAATTGATCCCACAGTGGGGAAATTCACTAATTCAGCTCTTTTAAAAGCACACCTCTAATTAGTTAGCATTTAGCCTGTTGGTGTTTTGATCAGGTTTTTAAAAGCACTAGTTGTATTTTCTGAATGTGACCAGAGTGATCATTCTTTGGATCATTGAAATGTTCTGTTCAGACCCATTTTGGAGCTTTATTGGTCTTTTATGGCACTCAGCAGCAGGGATTCAGTTAATGGGGATGCTGCTAGGTGATTTTTCTTCTATTTGTCTTTCCATACATGTGTTTAGATGAGATAAAGCAGAAGCATGCTTCTTCCCTATTCTGGTGGGACATAACCTTCCTGTGTTCATAACCTGAATGATTTTTAGCAGGAGAGAAATCTGCAGAGGGCAGGAGGTGTGTGTGTGTGTGTGTGTGTGTGTGTGTGAGCGTTTTACTGTATCCTCAGCGTAAAGCTGTCTAAACCCACCTCATCGTTCCTATGGTAACGCTCCATGTCTGCAGAATGGGTGTGATTCAGGCTTTCAGGGGTTCAGGCAGCATGTACACACACACACACACACACACACACACACACACACACAGTAGCAGTACAATTAGTCCCCTGTTAAAGCTTTGCCAGTAGCGGATCTTGGGCTTGGGTGGAGGGATGGAAAAGTCTTACTTTGGTGTGTGTGTGTGTGAGCTGATTTAACAAACCTAGTGGGGGTCAGACTAACAGTGGATCAAACACCTTGATGGAGGTCAACCACAGCAGGCAGCAGACCCGGCTCCAGTGGGAGACCGGGTCACCCCCTGGAGTGGTTCAGCCGGGCCCAGCCCAAACAAGACAAGCCACTTCCACATCAGCTCCCCTCTGTGGGGAGGAGAATGTTGGTTGGGTGCCTTGCAGGATGGGTGTCAGGTGAAGGTGAGAGCCAGGAAGTGCTGACCCCCTGAATTATAACCTGGTCTTTAGGAACGTTGAATGTCTCCTCTCTGTTGGGCAGCACATGTGTGAAGTTGAGCGATGGGCTCACTTCTACATACAGATTAGGCTCTGGAACCAAACTCTTGATGAAGGGCTGGACTTGTTCCTACTCTGGAGTAGCACAAGGGGTAAGGCGTGTAGAGGGTGTGGGGATATGTGAGATGTGGATCAGGAACTAAAGAACAAGATCCCAGAGTGGCCAAAATGATCTTCCTCTGTAGGGTGGAGGTACTCAGCCTTAGAGTTAAAGCCATACTCAGTAGCCAGGTAAACAATGGAGCTTTTAACGTTTTTTTTAAAGCATCTTAACAACGTTCCAACATAGTATAGCCATAAATATATTGTGGAGATTAAAAAAAAACAAAAGAAATCAATAAAGTAGTTGTCCTGCAGTTCTCTAAAAACTTCAGCCAATCCTATCGTTCGGACCGAACGATAGGATTGGACAATCCAGCTGTCTGTCTGCCGCATTTCCTCACTGCTTGGATTGGCATTAATCCTCCCGGACACATTTTGGGGCAGAACATCCCGGAAGTGAAAGTGAAAGTAGAAGTAGGACAGAGAGCTGGCGGGTGATTCCATTTTAAGATAAAAATACCAGAGTCCCCCCAAAAACACCTTTTCAGCTAGAAGAAAACTAAAAACGTTTGGAGGTGAAAAGAGGAAAAGCTGGGGGAACGTTTCTACGGCTGGAGTTAGACTCTGCTTTGTCACCTTTACAAACCGTGGTCCTATGTCAGCGGGAGGCTGGCGTATGGATTTTACCCGACGGGAGGGGTGAGTTCACCGAGACGCGTTTCTGTAAACTAGCTAGGAGACCTCGTTTGTTTACCTGGATACTGAGGATGGCTTTAAGGTGTGGAGCGCCACCAGCTGAGGTGGTTAAAGGTCCCATATTCTGCACTTTCTCTCCACTCTGAACCTTTTCTTCTACATCTCAGTAACATGTCAAAGCTCTGCATTGGTCAAACTTTACTTACAAATGGGTGGGGCAGTTGGGGAGCAGAGCTTCTCTAAGCCCCGCCCATCTCTCTTCTCCTCTAGAGGCGTGGTCTTTTCCCTTCTTGATGTCAGCAGTGGAAAGATTTAGAACTCACTCGTTTTAGCATTAGCTCAAAATGAGAATCAGGAAGTAAAAACAGTGAAAATATTTGAGCACTTTTGGGTCTCAGACACAGTCTTTGGGACTGACATGACATGACTGTTAAAAGACCTTTTAAAAAGGGAATTTAGTTTAATTTAGGACCTTTAAGGATCTGATTTAAATGCCTCCTGGTCGCCTCCCTCTGGAGGGTTTTCAGTCATGTCCCACTGGAACAAGACCCCCAGGAAGACCCAGGACATGTCTCCTCTGACCTGGAAACGCATTGAATGAACTGGGGGTGTCGCTGGAGAGAAGGATGTCTGGGTTTCCCTCCTGGACCTGTTCCCTCTGCGATCTGTCTTTAGGTCAGCAGAAGATGGATGGATGATGAACTAGCCTGTGTGACAAAAACACAGCAGCCTTGTAACCTTTCAGCTAACATAATTTGAACAAAAACATGGCTACATTCTCTACCCGTCTTCTTACTGATGAATCTCTACTCAAACCTTGTCTTGTGTTTGCAGCTGGCTGCACACACACACACACACACACACACACACACACACACACACACACACACACACACACAGGTGTTAGCTGCTCTGCTATTTGTCTAGATCAGTGACCTCGCTAGGTGGCCTGTGATGTAAGAACCCCTGATCTACAATGAGACAAAAGAACAGAATGCCATGCTCAGATTTATGTCATATTTCTATTGAATTATATTTTGTTTTTTGTTTTTTTAGATTTTGCTGAATTTAAATAAAAAAGTTCAAGAGAAATGTCTAAAGAGGATGGATGGATAGTAACACATATTAGTTTGAAGTGAATTTCTTTAAAGCTGCAGACCAGACCTGAAAAGATGCTTGGATCAGTCAAACACAAATATACAGAGTGGATCCATTCCGGTGCTTTTGTTATGGATTAATGGAAAAACAGATTGAACAAGCTCTCTAACCAGCAATTCATTTAAGCAGTTTGTCTAAAAATCTCTGTGGGCTGGAAGAGGGGAGTATTGAGAAAGCCTGAGTCCTGGTGGAATCAATACTACTGATGTTGGGTCAGGATAGGGGGATGGGGTGAATGGAGACGGCAGAGCAGTCCGCACCTCTGGAGTGAGAAATGACTAAATGAGCACAGCGTTTTTTCATTTCTCTATATCTCTTTTATCCATATTCTCTCATCACACCACTCATCAGTCTGGATATCGTCTGTTACATTCACCACGTCTGGACGTGGTCAGGAGATGATGTATAGACTATTGGAGAGAGGGACATATTGACTGGACCAAAGACATTTCTGTAGCATCAGCAGAGCAGTGAAAGCTGTGTGTGTGTGTGTGTGTGTGTGTGTGTGTGTGTGTGTGTGTGTGTGTGTGTGTGTGTGTGTGTGTGTGTGTGTGTGTGTGTGTCACACATTACTATGACATGCTCAGTGATGGTTGTTCATTCCGGTTTTGTCCCTCATGTTTTATGGATGAAAGCTGACTGGAGTTAGCTTTATCAGGCTAACTAATCCTCACCTTGCCTTCGTTCCTCACCACTCTGGACAGTTTGACTAGCTTCAGATTGCGGTGACTAAATACATGATCCAGTTCTTTTTATATAAATACCCAAGGTTTGACTTTCTCTTGATCTTATTTTTCCATTCATTCTTGTCTGTAAACAGTTAAATCCATCCTCAGTATCCAGGTAAACAAACGAGGTCTCCTAGCTAGTTTACAGAAACACGTCTCAGTGAACTCACCCCTCCCGTCGGGTAAAATCCATACGCCAGCCTCCCGCCGACATGGGACCACGGTTTGTAAAGGTGACAAAGCAGAGTCTAACTTATGGAGAGAAAATAGTCTCAATATATCTGTGCGTGTGTACTATTTGATTTGTAACTTGTGTTAACCTGTTTGTGTGTAACTTTGGGTAGTTGTAGCTGTACAACATGATTTGTAACCCGTAAATTACAATTTGTGTGTAACTTTGTGTACTTGTAAATGTGTCTTTAAATGCACACACAAATATCAACAAATCATAATTACAAAAAATATTTAAATACACACAAATAAAAATTACACAAACATTTAAATTACACACACAGATTTTTTACCTTCAACCTCACAAATCTAATAATTACACCTACAAATAGTTAAATACGTGTGTACAAATCACCGGTTACACACAGACAAAACTACATTTACACACAAATCAGTTTACAAGTGCACAAAGGGTTTTGAGACTCCTTTCACGCTTCCGGGAGCTCCACAGATTCGTGCGTAAGTGGTGCGTTTAAAAGCTGGTGGAAAGCTGGGTCATTTGAATTTTCTTCAGAGTCTAGTGTCTTCCTTCAATACCTTTTGCCAGAGGGGCATAGACGTTTTTCTGTGTAATAAATAATATCTCAGCACACCTTAGATCTAACACATATATCTTTATTTACTAGTCATTATTCTATAAATGTTTATATAGGCATATATATGCATGTATAAGCCGTATGAATGTATTTAAACAGTTAAATAAAACGACCACTAGGTGGTGTAAAGGTCTGTTGGCTGTCTGATGAACACAGGCGGCCTCAGCCCTGAAGGCAGCCAGAGGCAGGAACACAACGATGGCTGGGAATCGCGGTGGTCTCCTCTCTGAAGTCAGTACAAGTTACAGCTGCACTCTTTGCTAGCTGATTATAATCATACAGCCTGCCATGATTTTTAGATCATTGACCGTCCACCTCACATTTCTCTGTTAGCAGGAGCTAATGTGAGCTGAGCTAAGCTAATTTAGCAGTTGGTAGCTTTTATTTAATCTTTGTATTTAGTGTCAGTACGGTTTAATTTGGCATTTTCTTGATCCATGACCAAGCTAAGCTCTTTTTATTATGTAAATGGCAACTTGTGTAGCCCTTAGCCACGATCAGGAAAGTAGGAAGCTATCCCACCAAGTCGAGTTTTGCTGTTCTGTCTTTAATGACAAAACCATTTAATGACCCATTAAAAAAAAAAGTCAATCACACACACATGCTTACAGTAAAACAGTAAAATAGTAGCCTATAATGTAAACGAAAAAGTAATGGCATTGTTTCCCACTTCACTAACAAGTTAAACTTAATGCACTGTGAATTTGATGATGCTCACAGCCAAAATAGGTATCAAATATCAATACCAGAGGGGCAACCAGTTACTGATTTGGTACAATGTGATTTTTTGTTGTTGTTGTATAAAACGAGCTAATCTTGATGATTCAGTCACCAACTCCCCTCTCTCTCTCTCTCTCTCTCTCTCTCTCTC
>SSNR01000416.1:68959-81459 GCA_006937965.1 Callopanchax toddi | reverse complement strand
GACATTATTTTTGTTCAGTACTGTTTTGTCCAGCTGTGTGATGGTGGTGCTCTGTTCGTCCTTTAGAACCAGGTCTGGAGGAGGTGAAGAAGCTCTTGCTGCTGCTGCTGGGCTGTGCTGTTCAGGTACGAGTCCATTTCATGGCTTCACCAACGTTTCAGCTTCAACTCAAATGGATGACAGGAAAGACTCACAACCCCACATAACTGGGTGAACTCCACCAATAATACTAAACACAAGGAGCTCAGACCCACTGAAGGCCAGTGTTTTTAGTCTCTGCTTAGAAATCAGGTTCTGGAGATCATCTCAGACCCCAAACCTGATTCTGGGTGAGCCACAGTGGGGTCCTAACCAGCACTGTGGGAACCCCTGATTTATCTGAATGCTGCACATTCAGTGTCTATGTGCGATTTAGATTTCCATCAGTAAGAATTAAGAACAGTCTCATGAAGGAACGATCAGCTTTCATTCTTTAACTCTGCTATGTATGAATCAAAAGATAAACAAAACAAACAGCTGTAGTTTTTATTTCACAACTAATTTGAACCATTTTGTGTAATTCATCTTTTAGTTATCTGAGCACAAACTAGGGTCTGTTTGGTTCAGTCTGTGGAGTACTACTTTACCTGATCAGCCTCCAGGTGTTAGGGTTAGAGTCCTCTGAATCGTTCTTAACAGGTCACCCCTCCTCTAGTCTCTTCATCACAGCACCGTCTTGTGTTTCTCTAATCTTCTCATCACTTCTTTTTACAGTGTGAGAAGAAGGAGGAATACATTGAGCGAATCCAGACTCTGGACTTTGACACCAAAGCTGCCATAGCGTCCCACATCCAAGAGGTTCTCCCTCTCTGTCTATGTTGTCATGTTTATGTCATGTATGAACTTTATGCAGAACTTTTTATTCAAAGTAACTTACAAATGTCATGGTAACAAAGCTGTTACCATTGAAGCTAACAGCAAACTACTTAGAGGGATGAACACTAGTCAGTCCCTGACAGAGGTCACAGTGAGGGAGAAGAACACAGGACAGAGTGAAGAGAGTCCAGAGGAGCAGTGAAGGTAGGAGCTAGTCTAGAAGATGTTCTCTGAAGAGCTGGGTCTTCAGGAGGTTCTAGAAGACGGACAGGGACGCCCCTGTTCTGGTAGCTTGGTAGGTCGTTCCTCCACATGAGAAGAGTCTGGACTGTCCCAGCGTGGTGTAGCTCTGCTAGCTGATGATCCTCTGATGACCGCAGTGACCGAGCCGTGACGTCAGCCTTAGCCAGAGGATTCCAGTAGGTGGCGCCGTTCCTTCAGGACCCTGTATGCTAGTGGTAGAGACTTGGACTGATGCAGCAGCTAAAGGTAGCCAGTGGAGCTCCGTGACCAGAGGGGGGACATGTGCTCTTTTAGGCTGACTGAAGACCAATCTGAACCATCTGTAGAGGTTTACCAGTCCAGACTGGAGACCAGTTAGAAGGACATTACAGTGGTCAAGGAGGGAGAGGACCATAGACTGGACCAGGAGCTGGTGGTGGACTGGGTCAGGTGGTCTGATCTTTAAGGACCGACAGGGAGTCGGATGTTGTTCTGTATGCTCGGTTTTCCAGATCCAAACTGATTTGCAGTAACACCTGGATAGACTGTTCAATGTTCGTCTATGAGATGAAACTTTATTGAGCAGATATTTGTATTGATTTCAGGTGACTCATAACCAGGAGAACGTGGTGGACCTGCAGTGGTTGGAGAGTGGAGACGCTCCCTCTGAGGATCTGGACGATCTGTCCAGAAACTTGGCCTTCCACCTCAAACGCCTGGTGGATGAACGGGACGCACAGCTGGAGGTAATGGAGTGACGTAAGGAGAAACAGCTCTGTTGTTCAAGGTGTGTTTCCATGCTTTGTGTGCAGTTTGGGGCCCAGTTGTGTGGAAACTTTTTTTTTGCTGTTACCACAAAAGAGCGACCTCAGGAAGGAAGGGTTGAAACTGTTAACTATCACTGAGGGTGGGGGGGGGGGGGTTACTTGGACTGTATGCGTCATCAAATGAGTTTCCAACCCATGAGGTGCAGATCCCCCTCCCTGATAGAGCTGGCTGTGTGTGAGGGGTTCTAATAGTCTCCAGATTAACACTGAGCAGTCCAGCCGCTCTCAATTAGAATCCCATTTCCTGTTGGGAGTTTAAAACCGGCGGCGTTCTCCTGATGCCCGGGGTCAGTCTGTGGCTGCTCTCTTTAAGCCCGTTCTATTAAATCACAACTGGATGTTGAGCTAACCTCTGCCTTCTGCTCCTGCTTGACCTCAGATGATCGTGGAGCTAACCCAGGAGAGAGACTGTGTGCAGCTGTCTCCGCTGGCCCCCTGTGCCACCCAGTCTCCAGGTGACTCCCCCAGCATGAGGAGGACCGAGAGTCGACAGCACCTCTCTGTGGAGTTAGCCGACGCCAAGGCCAGAATCAGACGCCTGCGACAGGAACTGTGAGCGCCACACAGCATTATCCGCTACATCAGCAGTTATTTAAATGGAGCGAGTAATGGTTGTAGTTGTGGAGCTCAGCTGTGTTTTGGGGGCTGAGATAAGAGAACAGCCACTAACCTCTGAGTCCGGTTTGTTTGGTTCCTAAAAGCTTCACTTCACCAAAGTTCTTTAGAATTTTCTCTATAAAAAAACAAACAACTCTCCCACAAAACTCACCAGAGGAGTGTTTTAACCATCACATGATGAGGTTGGATTTAACATTAAATCAACAGTAATGAGAATACATTGTGTTTGTGTCACCGTACAACCATTACAATATCAATACAATACAACATTACACCATGACCCAAAAAACAAGAATAGTTTTAACAAATATTGTAGATTAAAGCTCCTATGTGGATCACTTTTCCATCTATCAAAGTTTTCTGAATGTTTCAGGTCTAAACTCTGATCTATGGTAGAGTTCAACAACATCTGTTATCCTTCTGAAGACCCTCCTTCCTCCTGTAGACCCCTTTGAATTCGCTCTGACCGGTGAACTTTTTCAGCCAATAAATTCAAGTTTCCATATGGTCAGCTGTCAGTCAACGAGCACGCGCCTCACTCAAACCTGTAGAGGTGGGGGCCATGCTTAGAGCTGGGTATCGTTAAATAGTTTTCGATACTACTACTTTAACGATACCTGGTTTTCGATACCGGTACCTTAACGATACTTTTTTTGATACCTATATGTATAATTCTTAGAGAAAATAACAAGTACTTAAAGTTATTTTTTTTAATTAAAGAAAAAAACCCCCACAGTTTTATGGCATATTGATGCATTTATTATTATTATTATTTATGTATCTCTTCCCTCTGGAACTAACTAAGGCTGTCATACAATCCATGAACTCTTTCTTTTGTTGTTTTGTTTCTGAAAGAGAAACTGAATATCCAGATTTAAGTTATTTGGTTTTTGTTATGGAAAAACAATCAGAAATACAGGAAAACAGATCCGTTTTCATTATTTCATTTTTCCCTTTTTGCTAATAAAGAGTAGACGGATTCAGGTCGACCAGAAACTAGTGTTACTCTGGAGGAGCCAGGAAGGGGGCACAGGAAGAACTGAACCAGAGAGGAAAACCCTCCACGTCGTTTCTGATAACAGAGTCTC
Source organism: Callopanchax toddi (assembly GCA_006937965.1). NCBI lineage: Eukaryota > Metazoa > Chordata > Actinopteri > Cyprinodontiformes > Nothobranchiidae > Callopanchax > Callopanchax toddi. The sequence goes on along the minus strand of SSNR01000416.1, from coordinate 77,849 downwards.
TATGGTCTCTAATAAAAAGTAAATCCTCCTAAATAAAACAGGACGTCTCGTGGCCTCGCAGATTTTTAAAATGCATTAAAACAACAGCGCATGTGTTCTGCGTCGTCCTGAGGAGCTGCAGCTCCGACGCCTCAGCAGATGAAAACGGTGCTGCGGGGTTAAACACGGTGTTCAGGTCTGATCTCTTCAACCTGACGGTCTGACGGTCCGGTCGGTACCAGAGAGTGTTTAAACAAGAGAGGAAGGACTCGCCTCGTCTACCTCCACTTATCAGACCCAGGTCGCGGCTCGCGGACTCGGGTCTGATGTTTTTGTTTTTTTTGCCGTAACTGTCGAGAGGAGAGGGAGGGACTGTGTGTCCCTCAGCCTGTGTGTGTCCCTCAGCCTGTGTGTGTCCCTCAGCCTGTGTGTGTCCCTCAGCCTGTGTGTGTGTCCCTCAGCCTGTGTGTGTCCCTCAGCCTGTGTGTGTCCCTCAGCCTGTGTGTGTCCCTCAGCCTGTGTGTGTCCCTCAGCCTGTGTGTGCGCCGATCAGAGCGAGGCTGGAGCGGCACATTTAAAGGGACATTTTATTGTAAAAGTAACGAAACGTAGTATCAAAAAACTTTTTTTTTTCAGTACCAGTACCTACCGAAGGTTTTCGGTCGGTACCACAGTAGTACCGTGTTACGGTACCCAGCCCTAGTCATGCTCCCAGGATGCTCCGTGCCTTCCTGTTTACAGTCTCAGTCGTCATGGAGAAGTCAGAGCTCATTTCTACTTAAAGGTTATCCATTCCCCGACTACTGAGGAGTTATTTTTATTTTTAACATTTCTCACAGAATGGTAAGGTTTGCCAAGGACACAGCGTTCCATTCTGGAGCGAGTGTCTCCTCATTTCCGGGTTCTGCTTCATCTTTGCAGCTTCCACCATGTTGCATAAGCTCCTACAGTGTGAGCAGCCAGGGGATCATGTGATTACTGTATGAACCGTTCATTTGGCCCTTCACATGAACCTGGTCCACCTGGTGGACGTGACCTCTGGCTGTACAGCTGATATTTCTGCTAGTAAATATCTGTGTGATGTAAAACGTCTGCAGGATAAAGGTTTATTTAAAATGTGACATTTTGGAGATTGAAGCTGTTTTAAAACCCATTGTGTTACTGGCTGCCTTCAGATGAGCTGTTGGCTCATCAGCCCTGAAACAAATCAAGTCCTTTTCCTCAAACAGAGCTAATCCAGGAAGTTCATATTATAACCTGTACACAGAAACCTGTCAGGAGGATAAAACATCCCTTTATGTGAAATGAATGGCTGTAAACAAGACTCTAACTCATGTGAGGAAACCTTTTCTAAACTTCATCTTCTCTTTAGATATTGTTGTTCCAAAGTCATCCAGCACTACACGAACCGCCTGCTGCTCCAGGCCTTAAGAGCTCGGATACATCCTGTTTATGAATTATTCAACGTGCTGTGTTCTCCACTCAGACCAGGGTGTAATGGCCAGCAGATCATTAGGAAGAGGAGAAGAACGTGACTTAGCTTCTGTTTTAGAGGGGGAAGTTTGTCAGTGTGACACGGGGACTCTCTGAACCAGCAGACTGGAGTCCTAGAGTTGATATTCCATCATTACAGGATCCTAGTTGTTTTAACTAGAATGGGTCTGCTACAGGTCAATAATGGTACTTCAGTAGCTTATTGGCACACTTTATAAAAATCAAAGCCTTAGTAGCATTCAAAGCTACATCACTCCATGTAATAGAAGCAGCAGGCGTGTGAAGGCTGCTTAGAACAACTCAGTTTCCCATCATGCATTGAGTCTGTCCCTATTGAGCACATTAGGTTTTGTTTCCATCGGTTTGAGGCTTAAATGATGTCTTTTTGTCTGCTTGGTCAAATAAAACCAGAGTTACCCTCACATGTCAAGTACAGGAGAGGGGGGCGGAGTCTGAGCCAGCTCCTGTTGAAGCTCAGTGTTGAACCCGGTGATCACACACAGCGTTTCCTGACTGATCAGCTGTTGGAGCGCTGCGCTGGTGAAGTTAACGTTAGAAACTCATCAAACAGACTCCGTGGTTCTCAACAGCCAGGGACAGCTTTTTACACCGTACGATGTCAAACGACGAGCTGCTGCACAGCGTCACGCTGCTCGCCGTCTACACGTGTGCCAGTTCCTCCCCCTCCCCCTGCTCCTGCCTCTCAGGAAGGGCGGGGTGAGGAGGAGACGTGAAGAGAGGACTTTCAGGGGGAAATCCACGGCGCGAGGATTCAGTTTGAGCTTTTTATTATCGGTCCATTTTACCTGTGAATTTTTAATTATCGGAAATATCTGTAGGACGTCAAAATTGTCCATTATCGGCCGATGATTATCTGTAACCGATATTATCGTGCATCCCTAATCATAAATCTTTTTGCATACGTATAACTAAACCTAACCCTTGAATTATTAAGCTTTAAATTGAAATTAGGCATCTTAATTAGCAACAGAACCAATGATCTGAAGCCCAACATTCTAAAGACCGACTGTAAGACAGCAGGGTGCAGGGGACAGGTGATAAAAAAGGAAGGAAGGAAACTGGGGCCACTTGTGTAAGTACCTCAGTACAGCGTAGTGTACAGTATATACCTCAGTACAGCGTAGTCTACAGTATATACCTCAGTACAGCGTAGTGTATATACCTCAGTACAGCGTAGTGTATATACCTCAGTACAGCGTAGTGTACAGTATATACCTCAGTACAGCGTAGTGTAAGTATATACCTCAGTACAGCGTAGTGTACAGTATATACCTCAGTACAGCGTAGTGTATATACCTCAGTACAGCGTAGTGTATATACCTCAGTACAGCGTAGTGTATATACCTCAGTACAGCGTAGTGTACAGTATATACCTCAGTACAGCGTAGTGTACAGTATATACCTCAGTACAGCGTAGTGTACAGTATATACCTCAGTACAGCGTAGTGTATATACCTCAGTACAGCGTAGTGTATATACCTCAGTACAGCGTAGTGTATATACCTCAGTACAGCGTAGTGTACAGTATATACCTCAGTACAGCGTAGTGTACAGTATATACCTCAGTACAGCGTAGTGTACAGTATATACCTCAGTACAGCGTAGTGTACAGTATATACCTCAGTACAGCGTAGTGTATATACCTCAGTACAGCGTAGTGTATATACCTCAGTACAGCGTAGTGTATATACCTCAGTACAGCGTAGTGTATATACCTCAGTACAGCGTAGTGTACAGTATATACCTCAGTACAGCGTAGTGTACAGTATATACCTCAGTACAGCGTAGTGTACAGTATATACCTCAGTACAGCGTAGTGTATATACCTCAGTACAGCGTAGTGTATATTCCTCAGTACAGCGTAGTGTATATACCTCAGTACAGCGTAGTGTATATACCTCAGTACAGCGTAGTGTACAGTATATACCTCAGTACAGCGTAGTGTACAGTATATACCTCAGTACAGCGTAGTGTACAGTATATACCTCAGTACAGCGTAGTGTATATAGCTCAGTACAGCGTAGTGTATATACCTCAGTACAGCGTAGTGTATATACCTCAGTACAGCGTAGTGTATATACCTCAGTACAGCGTAGTGTACAGTATATACCTCAGTACAGCGTAGTTAGTATATACCTCAGTACAGCGTAGTGTACAGTATATACCTCAGTACAGCGTAGTGTATATACCTCAGTACAGCGTAGTGTATATACCTCAGTACAGCGTAGTGTATATACCTCAGTACAGCGTAGTGTATATACCTCAGTACAGCGTAGTGTATATACCTCAGTACAGCGTAGTGTACAGTATATACCTCAGTACAGCGTAGTGTATATACCTCAGTACAGCGTAGTGTATATACCTCAGTACAGCGTAGTGTATATACCTCAGTACAGCGTAGTGTACAGTATATACCTCAGTACAGCGTAGTGTACAGTATATACCTCAGTACAGCGTAGTGTACAGTATATACCTCAGTACAGCGTAGTGTATATACCTCAGTACAGCGTAGTGTATATACCTCAGTACAGCGTAGTGTATATACCTCAGTACAGCGTAGTGTATATACCTCAGTACAGCGTAGTGTATATACCTCAGTACAGCGTAGTGTACAGTATATACCTCAGTACAGCGTAGTGTACAGTATATACCTCAGTACAGCGTAGTGTACAGTATATACCTCAGTACAGCCTAGTGTATATACCTCAGTACAGCGTAGTGTATATACCTCAGTACAGCGTAGTGTATATAGCTCAGTACAGCGTAGTGTATATACCTCAGTACAGCGTAGTGTACAGTATATACCTCAGTACAGCGTAGTGTACAGTATATACCTCAGTACAGCGTAGTGTATATACCTCAGTACAGCGTAGTCTACAGTATATACCTCAGTACAGCGTAGTGTATATACCTCAGTACAGCGTAGTGTATATACCTCAGTACAGCGTAGTGTACAGTATATACCTCAGTACAGCGTAGTGTACAGTATATACCTCAGTACAGCGTAGTCTACAGTATATACCTCAGTACAGCGTAGTGTATATACCTCAGTACAGCGTAGTGTATATACCTCAGTACAGCGTAGTGTATATACCTCAGTACAGCGTAGTGTATATACCTCAGTACAGCGTAGTGTACAGTATATACCTCAGTACAGCGTAGTGTACAGTATATACCTCAGTACAGCGTAGTGTACAGTATATACCTCAGTACAGCGTAGTGTACAGTAAATACCTCAGTACAGCGTAGTGTACAGTATATACCTCAGTACAGCGTAGTGTACAGTATATACCTCAGTACAGCGTAGTGTATATACCTCAGTACAGCGTAGTGTACAGTATATACCTCAGTACAGCGTAGTGTAAATACCTCAGTACAGCGTAGTGTACAGTATATACCTCAGTACAGCGTAGTGTACAGTATATACCTCAGTACAGCGTAGTGTACAGTATATACCTCAGTACAGCGTAGTGTACAGTATATACCTCAGTACAGCGTAGTGTATATACCTCAGTACAGCGTAGTGTACATACCTCAGTACAGCGTAGTGTACATACCTCAGTACAGCGTAGTGTATATACCTCAGTACAGCGTAGTGTATATAGCTCAGTACAGCGTAGTGTATATACCTCAGTACAGCGTAGTGTATATACCTCAGTACAGCGTAGTGTATATTCCTCAGTACAGCGTAGTGTATATACCTCAGTACAGCGTAGTGTATATACCTCAGTACAGCGTAGTGTATATACCTCAGTACAGCGTAGTGTATATACCTCAGTACAGCGTAGTGTACAGTATATACCTCAGTACAGCGTAGTGTACAGTATATACCTCAGTACAGCGTAGTGTACATAATATACCTCAGTACAGCGTAGTGTATATACCTCAGTACAGCGTAGTGTATATACCTCAGTACAGCGTAGTGTATATACCTCAGTACAGCGTAGTGTATATAGCTCAGTACAGCGTAGTGTACAGTATATACCTCAGTACAGCGTAGTGTACAGTATATACCTCAGTACAGCGTAGTGTACAGTATATACCTCAGTACAGCGTAGTGTACAGTATATACCTCAGTACAGCGTAGTGTACAGTATATACCTCAGTACAGCGTAGTGTACAGTATATACCTCAGTACAGCGTAGTGTACAGTAAATACCTCAGTACAGCGTAGTGTACAGTATATACCTCAGTACAGCGTAGTGTATATACCTCCGTACAGCGTAGTGTATATACCTCAGTACAGCGTAGTGTATATACCTCAGTACAGCGTAGTGTATATACCTCAGTACAGCGTAGTGTATATACCTCAGTACAGCGTAGTGTATATACCTCAGTACAGCGTAGTGTATAGTATATACCTCAGTACAGCGTAGTGTACATACCTCAGTACAGCGTAGTGTACAGTATATACCTCAGTACAGCGTAGTGTATATACCTCAGTACAGCGTAGTGTATATACCTCAGTACAGCGTAGTGTATATACCTCAGTACAGCGTAGTGTATATACCTCAGTACAGCGTCNGCTCTATTTGGTGGGCCAATCACAGCGCTCTATTTGGTGGACCAATCACAGTGCTCTATTTGGTATTCAAATCACAACACTAAGTTTGGTGGACCAATCACAGCGCTGTATTTGGTGGACCATTCACAGAGCTCTATTTGGTGGACCAATCACACTGCTCTATTTGGTCAGCCAATCACAGAGCTCTATTTGGTGGACCAATCACAGTGCTCCATTTGGTGGACCAATCACAGTTCTCCATTTGGTGTACCAATCATAGCGCTCTATTTGGTGGACCAATCACAGAGCTCTATTTGGTGGACCAATCATAGTGCTTTATCTGGTTTTCAAATCACAACACTAAGTTTGGTGAACCAATCACAGTGCTCTATTTGGTGGACCAATCACAGAGCTCTGTTTGGTGGACCAATCACAGTGCTCCATTTAGTGGACCAATCACAGAGCTCTTTTTGGTGGACCAATCACAGAGCTCTGTTTGGTGGGCCAATCACAGAGCTCTATTTGGTGGACCAATCACAGAGCTCTAATTTGTGGGCCAATCACAGAGCTTTATCTGGTTTTCAAATCACAACACTAAGTTTGGTGAACCAATCACAGTGCTCTATTTGGTGGACCAATCACAGAGCTCTGTTTGGTGGACCAATCACAGTGCTCCATTTAGTGGACCAATCACAGAGCTCTATTTGGTGGACCAATCACAGAGCTCTGTTTGGTGGGCCAATCACAGAGCTCTATTTGGTGGACCAATCACAGAGCTCTAATTTGTGGACCAATCACAGTACTCTATTTGATATTCAAATCACAACACTAAGTTTGGTGGACCAATCACAGTGCTGTATTTGGTGGGCCAATCACAGTGCTCTACTTGGTGGACCAATCACAGTGCTNCTCAGTACAGCGTAGTGTATATACCTCAGTACAGCGTAGTGTATATACCTCAGTACAGCGTAGTGTATATTCCTCAGTACAGCGTAGTGTATATACCTCAGTACAGCGTAGTGTATATACCTCAGTACAGCGTAGTGTATATACCTCAGTACAGCGTAGTGTATATACCTCAGTACAGCGTAGTGTATATACCTCAGTACAGCGTAGTGTATATACCTCAGTACAGCGTAGTGTATATACCTCAGTACAGCGTAGTGTACAGTATATACCTCAGTACAGCGTAGTGTACAGTATATACCTCAGTACAGCGTAGTGTATATACCTCAGTACAGCGTAGTGTATATACCTCAGTACAGCGTAGTGTATATTCCTCAGTACAGCGTAGTGTACATACCTCAGTACAGTGTAGTGTATATACCTCAGTACAGCGTAGTGTATATACCTCAGTACAGCGTAGTGTATATACCTCAGTACAGCGTAGTGTATATACCTCAGTACAGTGTAGTGTATATTCCTCAGTACAGCGTAGTGTATATTCCTCAGTACAGCGTAGTGTATATACCTCAGTACAGCGTAGTGTATATACCTCAGTACAGCGTAGTGTATATACCTCAGTACAGCGTAGTGTATATACCTCAGTACAGCGTAGTGTATATAGCTCAGTACAGCGTAGTGTATATACCTCAGTACAGCGTAGTGTACATACCTCAGTACAGCGTAGTGGACTTGGTCCTCTGCATTAACCCGTCCCTGAGGGAGCAGAGAGCAGCCACTGGCGCCCAGTCGGGAGGCAGGTGGAGGTTCACTATCTTCCCCAAGGATACTTCGACACATGGCCGGGCCGGGGCTTGAACCCACGCTCTCTGACATGGGAGGCGATCTCTCTTGCCACTGCGCCACGGTCGGCAAAATTTAAATGAAATGTTTTCTCATTGTTTACGCTCCCAGCTGACTGGGAGGAAGCAGGAGGTGAACGAGTGTCAGAAAACAGCCAAGACCAGGATGCCTCTCCTCACTGAGACCGACTGTAATCACACAGGCCATCAGATGTTCAACAGAGCAGTTTCACACACACACACACACACACACACACACACACACACACACACACACACACACACACACACACACACACACACACACACACACACACACACACACACACACACAGCTTCTCAGGAATGCAGTCGTTTTTCTTCAAAGCTCAGTGACGGATTCTACCTTTACTTCACTAAAAGCATGAGGACAGTGGAGGTCAAGCTGTCCTGTCTGACCATGCAGACGTGAACTAGAGGTCTACATGTTCAGGTCTGAAGGTAAAGAAATGGCTCCCTCTGTCTAAAAGAGCTTTTCTTCTCAGAAAACGAGGATCAACGGTTTCAGCCTCAGGGGAATACTTGTGTTATGTTAACCCCAGTTAGTAGTCACAGGGTGTGTGTGTGTGTGTGTGTGTGTGTGTGTGTGTGTGTGTGTGTGTGTGTGTGTGTGTGTGTGTGTGTGTGTGTGTGTGTGTGTGTGTGTGTGTGTGTGTGTGTGTGTGTGTGTGAGAGAGAGAGAGACCTATTTGATGATCTACCTGTTTGTGAACAGTATGTAAAGTCTAACTTTACTTTTCCCCTAAACTGAAGTCCCTCTCAGTAATCGATCACCTGATGACATCATTTATTGACACAACAAATAAACTATTCTACATGTTTTCTACCAACATGAAGAGACAGACCACCTCCACACTGGGAGGAACCAAGCGTTGTTGTTATTTCAGTGACTTTACAGTAGTCAGTTCTACTGATGCATCTTTAAACATGTTGCACAGGTTTAAAGAACTGAAAACAACGATCACAATGTGAGCATCTCGGTCCTAAAACTCACAAATAAAAACAGGCTTAAGGAAATACAAGCATGAAAACATTTTTTCTTGTTTTTTTTGTTGTTGCAAATATTGAGTTGGAACCAATAAATAATGTAAGTTGAAAGTTTCCAAAA
>SSNR01000416.1:36459-66459 GCA_006937965.1 Callopanchax toddi | reverse complement strand
TTGGTTGTGGTTCCTGCAGGAGCTGAAGGAGGACAACCAGATTCTGTTGGAGACAAAAACTATGCTGGAGGAGCAGCTGGATGCCAGCAGGACCCGATCTGACAAACTGCACCTCCTGGAGAAGGAGAATCTGCAGCTTAAATCAAAGATTCATGATCTAGAGATGGTGAGATGATGATGACGGTTTTTGAAACAGTCACATGTTCAGCCTCTGTTTTTGTTGGTAAACCTTCGGATCCGTTCCAGGAGCGGGACCTGGACCGTAAGCGCATGGAGGAGCTGCTGGAGGAGAATCTTGTTTTGGAGATGGCTCAGAAACAGAGCATGGATGAATCCCTGCATCTGGGCTGGGAGCTGGAGCAGCTATCAAAGACACCAGAGCTGACTGATGGTAAGAACGGAGACAGTGAACGTAAAGGCTACAGACGGGCTCTAGTCACCGGCCCTAATCCTGGCCTCCATCTGGGTTGAACAGATTCCACTGGGTTTCTTTCCACTTGGTTAAGTCTTGTGCTGTAATTAATATTCAGTGGCTCCTAAAAGATGAGCTGCATGTTTGGATAATCAGAGCCGTTAAGAGGTTTAGCTAACCAGGGATCTGAGTAAGGACTTTGTGGTTGGCTGTTTGTCAGAAGGTGCTTATAGGAGTTAGGACCTGTACAGCTGAATGCTGTGGCTCTGTGCTAATTGATACCTCTGCTTTTGTTACAGTTATTATAATCTGATTGGTTGTTTTTGTTAAAACATGGCAGTTATGGTTGATATGATGTTGTTGTCGTTGACTCAGTCCCACAGAAGTCTTTGGGTGAGGAGGTGAACGAGTTGACCTCCAGTCGTCTGCTGAAGCTGGAGAAAGAAAACCAGGCGCTGCTGAAGTCTGTGGCTGAGCTCAGAGGAACGAGCAGTCAGGACGCCAAGGGACAAATGAGCAAACTGAGCCTGGAAAACCAGAAACTTAACCAGAAAGTAAGCAGTGATTCATCTGGGATCAGTCAGGCTGACTGGTTATCTGTTCTATTGCTGGTGAAGGTTCTCAGTCATCAGGTCATGATCATCCAAAAAAGGGTTTTAAATAAAGACAACTGGACTTCTTTGGTTCTCTGAAGACGTTTCTGCTCATCCCAGTAGCTTTGTCCATTCTGTCTGTAGTAAAGGAGAGAGAGTCTTCTCTTCCTCTGTCTGTGACACACCTCCTTCTTGCCCTTGAGGAGGTGTTCGCTCCACTGTATTCAACTGGAGTCCATTCAAATAAGTCCAGTTGCCTTTATTTAAAACCCTTTTTTTGGATTATCTGTTCTATTATTCTAACATGTGCAGTAAGTTCAATCTATTCAAAGAAGCCTGTAATGTTTCTCCTCTCAGCTCTGTCAACATCACTATTAGCTCACTGTGGTCAGGTCTCACCATCATTTTATCCCCCTCCATGGTGAAGGAAGACTGCAGGCAATATTTTAAAAGTTTAACTCAAACTAGAACATTTTCACATTAGAGAACACTTTTTAAATGAATACCTACTTTTACATGTCTGTCATCAGGTGTGGTCTCATCAAACTCCTCTCCCAGTTTGGCAGAGAGCTCAGTGTTCCTGAATGTGCTCAGAGTTTTCACCACCACTTTGTCTCCATCTTGGCTGATCACTACAGTCAAAACTCATCCAAACCAGAGCTAGCTGACCTGAAACTCCCTAACATCAGTAAACATCTGAGTCCTTGTTCAGACTTCAGAAGGTTTAAATGACTGTGATGTCACAACGCTGATTGTGTGTGTAGCTGGAGCAGCTGGACGGTGAACTGACCGCAGACAGAGAGTCGCTCCGAAGTGCCGAGTCTCTGAGTACAGATCTGATGAAGGAAAAGGCTCTGTTAGAGAAAACTCTGGAGACGCTCCGGGAGAACTCAGAGAGACAGGTACACACACACACACACACACACACACACACACACACATTGACCTTATTTAACGTTATTGGTTTGGTCTCCAGCTGAGGGGTCTGGAGCAGGAGAACAAACACCTGAGCCAAACGGTGTCGTCGCTGCGTCAGCGCTGCCAGGTGGGGGCGGAGGCCCGCGTCAAAGACGTGGAGAAGGAAAATCGTGTTCTTCACGAGTCCATCTGTGAGACGACCGCCAAGCTGAATAAGATGGAGTTTGAAAGGAAGCAGCTCCGTGAGAGACTTTAAACATTTACCATCAAACTGTTTACTGTTCATTCCTCCACTAAAATATCTGGACCAACATTTGAAGTTTGGACGTTACTTTTGTTAAAGTCTGCTAAATGAGAGTCGTTTATTTGTGTGCAGGTAAGGAGCTTGAAGTGATGAAGGAAAGAGGTGAGAGAGCAGAAGAGCTGGAGCTTCAGCTGCAGAAACTGGAACGAGAAAACGAAAGCCTGCAGAAGAAAGTGTCCAGTCTAGGAATCACCTGTGAGAAGGTCTGGTCTGGTCTGGTCTGGTCTGGTCTGGTCTGGTCTGATCTGGTCTGATCTGGTCTGGTCTGGTCTGGTCTGGTCTGGTCTGGTCTGGTCTGGTCTGGTCTGGTCTGGTCTGGTCTGGTCTGGTCTGGTCTGGTCTGGTCTGGTCTGGTCTGGTCTGGACTGGTCTGGTCTGGACTGGACTGGTCTGAACTGGTCTCTGGTCTGAACTGGTCTCTGGTCTGGACTGGACTGGTCTGGTCTGGTCTGGACTGGACTGGTCTGGTCTGGTCTGGACTGGACTGGTCTGGTCTGGTCTGGTCTGGACTGGACTGGTCTGGACTGGTCTGGACTGGACTGGTCTGGACTGGTCTGGTCTGGTCTGGTCTGGTCTGGTCTGGTCTGGTCTGGTCTGGTCTGGTCTGGTCTGGTCTGGTCTGGTCTGGTCTGGTCTGGTCTGGTCTGGTCTGGTCTGGTCTGGTCTGGTCTGGTCTGATCTGGTCTGATCTGGACTGGTCTGGTCTGGTCTGGACTGGTCTGGTCTGGTCTGGTCTGGTCTGGTCTGGTCTGGTCTGATCTGGTCTGATCTGGTCTGGTCTGGTCTGGTCTGGTCTGGTCTGGTCTGGACTGGTCTGGTCTGGTCTGGTCTGGTCTGGTCTGGTCTGGTCTGGTCTGGTCTGGTCTGGTCTGGTCTGGTCTGGTCTGATCTGGTCTGATCTGGACTGGTCTGGACTGGTCTGATCTGGTCTGGTCTGGTCTGGTCTGGTCTGGTCTGGTCTGGTCTGGACTGGTCTGGTCTGGTCTGGTCTGATCTGGTCTGATCTGGTCTGNAGACAGGCCGGGGCTAAGGCCGCTCAGCTGGAGGCGGAGAACAGGGAGCTGGAGAGCGAAAGGACGCAGCTGAAGCGCAGCCTGGAGCTGCTCAAAGCCTCGTCCAAGAAGTCTGAGAGATTAGAGGTACGCCTGGAGGTCCTCCTGTGACCGAGGAGCTGTGGAGCCAGACTCAAATACAGAAATATAAAAAGAACAATTTGATCAATATGTAGTTTTACTGAATTCATAACATATGGCTAATCATCACAACTTCAGTTTCTTCTCCATCTTTTCCTCTCCTAGGTGAGCTACCAGGGCCTTGATACTGAGAATCAGCGTCTACAGAAAGCTTTAGAGAACAGCAGCAAGAAGATCCAGCAGCTGGAGACGGAGCTGCAGGAAGTGGAAACGGAGAATCAAACACTCCAAAGGAACCTGGAGGAGCTGAAGATCTCCAGTAAACGCCTGGAGCAGCTGGAGCAGGAGGTAGGCTGTCGCAGCAGTGACTCCCTGAAAAGTCAGACAATTGAACTCATTAGACAAAATCTTTGGACTTCATTTTTCACCACAGAACAAGACTTTGGAGCAGGAAAGCTCCCTATTAGAGAAAGACAAAAAGCTTTTGGAGAAAGAGAACAAGCGTCTGAGGCAGCAAGCTGAGATCCGCGACTCCAAGTTAGATGACAGCAACCAGCGGATCTCCGCCCTGGAGAAGGAGAACCGCACCATGGGCAAGGAGATGATCTTCTTCAGGGACTCCTGCACAAGAGTCAAAGACCTGGAGAGGGAAAACAAGGAGCTGCTCAAACAGGCCAGTATCGATAAGAAGACCCTGATGACTCTCAGAGAGGTACGCACAGCTGGAAAACTTGCAGATAAAACATCTAAACATCATGTTCATCAAAACGCCTGGTTCTGTTTAGGAACTCGTCAGTGAGAAACTACGAACTCAACAGATGAATAATGACCTGGAGAAACTGACTCATGAGCTGGAGAAGATTGGACTGAACAAAGAGAATCTTCTCCATGACGAGAGCTCGGATGACAGGTACTGACTAGGTCTGCTGCTTGGTGCTGGAGCTTTATAGCCTAGACCTCAGTTCTGCTCCACATACAGTATTGCTGGGTTTCACGTGACGCAGCGTTGACGTCACCCAGTGCAGATGGGGGTCAGGAAGTAACCGTTGCTGCACAAAACCCTGTTTTCACTGTTGACTCGGCTTCAAAATGCCCAAATTCTGTGCGGTCTATGGTTGTTGCAAGTTGCAACCGCTCTAATCGGGACAAAGACAAACGTTTTTTCATGTCTCGAAAGTCGTGTGCCACAAAGGACTTCATTTAACAAACTTACCGAAAGAAGACGGCAGCAGTGGATCAGTATCTCCGGTAAAAACAAGAGGTGTATCGACTCCAGGAAGAGTAGCTGTATACTGTAGATTGCAGCTAATGGAGTTTGAAAGAAATGAGAAATGAGGTGCAGAATCGGACAGTTTAGAGTTTCTAACAGCTAAGGTTTCACTTCATACCTGACAGGCAGAACTGAATATGTCGCCATGGGGACAGCCACATCTTGCACACATGATGTCGTCTGCGGTGTTCCCCAGGGATCTGTACTAGGCCCCACCCTATTCTCCATCTACATGCTCCCTCTTGGTAAAATCATCAGCAGACATGGAATATCCTTCCATTGTTATGCTGATGATACACAGCTCTATCTTAAGACCACACCCACTCTCTCTGCTCCCCTGCCATCGTCCACATCGACCACCTGTCTGGAGGAGATTGAGGCGAGGATGAAGCTCAACTTCCTTCAGCTGAACAGCACGAAAACTGAAGCCATACTGGTTGGCACACCACATCAGCTCCGTTCGTCCACTATCACCGGCATCACCTTCTCTGGACAAAACATTCCACTGTCCACATCTGTCACCAACTTGGGTGTCAAAATGGACTCTCAACTCACTTTCGACACCCACATCAAACACCTCTGTAAAGTATCTTTTTACCACCTTAAGAACATCGCCAAACTCCGTCCAATTCTCAGCCTGGCAGATTCAGAGAAGCTCGTCCACGCCTTTGTCTCCTCCAGGCTGGATTACTGTAACGCACTTCTCATCGGGATCTCTGGCAAGAACCTCCAGAGACTACAGTACATCCAGAACAGCGCTGCCAGGATCCTGATGAGGGTGCGCAAGCATGAGCACATCACCCCCATTCTGAAAGCTCTTCACTGGCTCCCTGTCCCACTTAGAATAGAATACAAACTCTGCCTCCTCTCCCACCAGTGCATTTACGGTCAAGCCCCCCACTAGCTAAAGGAACTCCTCACTTCCCCGACCACACGCATCCTTCGCTCTGTAAAAGCTAACACTCTTCAAACCCCCAGAACCAAGCTCTGCAGCATGGGGGATCAGGCCTTTTCCTCTGCTGCTCCGAGGTTGTGGAACTCCCTCCCTGTCCACTAGAGGGCTCCACAAACTGTGGATGCTTTTAAACAGAACCTAAAAACCTTCCTTTTTAGAAAAGCTGTTTGTTCGTTTTATTCTGTAGCCGCCCTTTTTATTTTTTTAACTTGTTTTATGAGTGTTGACTCAGCTATTTTAACCTTCTCCTCTGTAGCACTTTGAGATTGCAAAATGTAAAGTGCAATATAAGTTAAATTTATTATTATTATTATTATTAAGGGTTTACTAAATGTCATTTTCTAGTATTTTATTGAACATTAACTTAGAAACACGTCTATAAAAACGGCAGGTAACCAGTTTGGTATTGTTTTCATGTGTCCTAACTTAATTGTACCGCAAAAAGTATAGAACTGACTTAAAATCAAACAAATCTACCAGAAATTTGGATTTAAAAAGGAATAATAAATGATTTACTAGTAGATCCTAGCACATAAACACACAGGTTGTTAGCATTAGCGACAACATTATAATCACAAATTAAAGTAGCACAACTCAAAACAAGACGACAGCCATTTAAAGCTTCTCTGGATCTCAAACGGTGGACCTAACCCGAAATCAAATAGTTGTAGCTTCCAGGCTTTTGAAGGCTTTCATTTGGTTTGCAGTGTAATACGAGGTACGCAGCATGAGATACTTTATGTTGATTGCTTCAACGCTGGCTAAATCCTCCAGACTGTATATAAAGGCAGATTTCTAAAAATGATATGGGTCATAACCTAAATGAAGATGTTTTTTTTACAGTATCACGTCTGTGCCAGGCTGCCGGCTCATTTAAAGCCTTAGTGTTTTGTTGTGGCACAAAACACTTCCTGCCCCCATTTGAGTTTCACACGACTTCCAGGTCACGTGGGTGAAACCCAGCAATAGTCTGGATGTCCAGCCTAGTAGTTTTAATGATTCTTTTAGACTCTCTGAACACACTGAGGACATACTCTACAGAGTACTGAGCTTCTGTGTTTAGGTTCAGACTCCTGGAAACCAAACTGGAGTCGACTCTGAAGTCGTCTTTGGAGATCAAAGAGGAGAAGATTGCTGCTCTAGAGGCCAGACTTCAGGAATCCTCCAACCTCAACCAGCAACTCCGTCAGGAGCTGAAAACGGTCAGTAACACTGGAAAACATCAATATGATGAGGACTGGCAAGAATGTTCACTGTGTAGAGGAAGCCTTGTTTAGTGTTGACTGATCTCCTCTCAGGTGAAGAAGAACTACGAGGCCCTTCGTCAGAGGGAGGAGGAGGAGAGGATGGTCCAGAGCTCTCCTCCTAAAGAAGGAGGAAGTCCTGATGATGTCAGTAAGTGGGAAAAGGAGAGTCACGAAGCCACCAGGGAGCTGCTGAAAGTCAAAGACAGACTAATAGAGGTGGAGAGGAATGTAAGTTCTAAACCTGCATTTTAACATGACTCAGCTGATTTTCCTATATTCTTTCTAATACTAATCCTATTCTCCTGTTTTCACAGAATGCCACGCTGCAGGCTGAGAAGGTGGCTTTGAGGAGTCAGCTCAAACAACTGGAAACTCAAAGCTCCAACCTGCAGGCACAGATAGTGGCTGTGCAGAGACAGAGCGCCTCTCTACAGGAGAACAACACCAGTCTGCAGACACAGAGCGCCAAACTGCAGGTCCATACACCACACCATACACCACACCATACACCACACCATACACCACACCATACACCACACCATACACCACACCATACACCACACCATACACCACACCATACACACACCATACACCACACCATACACCACACCACACCATACCACACCATACACCACACCATACACCACACCATACACACACCATACACCACACCATACACCACACCATACACCACACCATACACCACACCATACACCACACCATACACCACACCATACACCACACTTTAGACCACACCATACACCACACCATACACCACACTATACACCACACCATACACCACACCATACACCACACCATACACCACACCATACACCACACCATACACCACACCATACACCACACCATACACCACACTTTAGACCACACCATACACCACACCATACAACACACCACACACCACACCATACACCACACCATACACCACACCATACACCACACCATACACCACACCATACACCACACCATACACCACACCATACACCACACCATACACCACACCATACACCACACCATACACCACACCATACACCACACCATACACCACACCATACACCACACCATACACCACACCATACACCACACGATACACCACACGATACACCACACCATACACCACACCATACACCACACCATACACCACACCATACACCACACCATACACCACACCATACACCACACCATACACCACACCACACCATACACCACACCATACACCACACCATACACCACACCATACACCACACCATACACCACACCATACACCACACCATACACCACACCATACACCACACCATACACCACACGATACACCACACCATACACCACACCATACACCACACCATACACCACACCATACACCACACCATACACCACACTTTAGACCACACCATACACCACACCATACACCACACTTTAGACCACACCATACACCACACCATACACCACACTTTAGACCACACCATACACCACACCATACACCACACCATACACCACACCATACACCACACCATACACCACACCATACACCACACCATACACCACACTTTACACCACACCATACACCACACCATACACCACACCATACACCACACGATACACCACACCATACACCACACCATACACCACACTATACACCACACGATACACCACACCATACACCACACCATACACCACACCATACACCACACCATACACCACACTTTAGACCACACCATACACCACACCATACACCACACCATACACCGCACGATACACCGCACGATACACCACACCATACACCACACGATACACCACACCATACACCACACCATACACCACACGATACACCACACGATACACCACACCATACACCACACGATACACCACACCATACACCACACCATACACCACACGATACACCACACCATACACCACACCATACACCACACCATACACCACACTTTAGACCACACCATACACCACACCATACACCACACCATACATCACACTTTAGACCACACCATACACCACACCATACACCACACCATACACCACACCATACACCACACCATACACCACACCATACACCACACGATACACCACACCATACACCACACCATACACCACACCATACACCACACCATACACCACACCATACACCACACCATACACCACACTATAGACCACACCATACACCACACCATACACCACACCATACACCACACCATACACCACACCATACACCACACCATACACCACACATACACCACACTTTAGACCACACCATACACCACACCATACACCACACCATACACCACACTATACACCACACCATACACCACACCATACACCACACCATACACCACACCATACACCACACCATACACCACACCATACACCACACCATACCCCACACCATACACCACACCATACACCACACCATACACCACACCATACACCACACCATACACCACACCATACACCACACCATACACCACACCATACACCACACCATACACCACACCATACACCACACCATACACCACACCATACACCACACCATACACCACACCATACACCACACTTTAGACCACACCATACACCACACCATACACCACACCATACACCACACCATACACCACACCATACACCACACCATACACCACACCATACACCACACCATACACCACACCATACACCACACCATACACCACACCATACACCACACCATACACCACACCATACACCACACCATACACCACACCATACACCACACCATACACCACACCATACACCGTATCATAACCCTAACCCTAACCCTGACCTGGTGGAGGTCAGAGGGACCTGGTGGAGGTCAGAGGGACCTGGTGGAGGTCAGAGGGACCAGGTGGAAGTCAGAGGGACCTGATGGAGGTCAGAGGGACCTGGTGGAGGTCAGAGGGACCTGGTGGAGGTCAGAGGGACCTGGTGGAAGTCAGAGGGACCTGATGGAGGTCTGAGGGACCTGGTGGTGTCGGTGTATAGCATCTCCTCCTGTTAGTGCTCCAGGACAGCTGAGCTTCAGTGTATCTGATCACCAGCAGGGTGTGACTGACTGACGTGTTGTTCAGCGCTCTGAGGACTGGAGAACTCTATAAATCCAGGACTATTACCAGTGCTCAAAGGAAGGTTCTGGCAGAAGGAACTGGTGCTCTTTATGTTTACTACGCTCTCACACCAGTGCACCACTTGTGTGCACCCCTCATTATATTGTAACAAAGATGATGTACTTTTCCCTTTAAAGGTTTTTAGCTCCCTCTAGTGTCTGTTTTAAATCACTGTCATAAAACCGTTAGCATAGTTTCTGCTCAGAAAGCCCTAAATCTACCTGTTAAATGTCTCCTCAGCCTTTCACTGCTTTCTACTGGAGTGGTTCATCACTCAGTCAAAGAAATCAGCTGTTCAAGCAGGGAGAGATGGGAAAAATCAGGAATCAGGAGCTAAAATCACTCCGGAGTTAGCATAACAGCTAGCCACTTTGGGTTAGCCTAACCCTCTGAGATACGGGACTTTGTGAGACTTCAGGACACCGGACCAGAGACTCAGAAGTTACAGACGTGGTATTCTGGACACAAGCAGCAGATGGAGCTGAGGGACTTTATTAACCTGTAAAGGGTCAGATTAGATCAGACTGGATCAGATTAGATCAGATTAGATCAGACTGGATCAGATTAGATCAGATTAGATCAGACTGGATCAGATTAGATCAGATTAGATCAGACTGGATCAGATTAGATCAGATTAGATCAGACTGGATCAGATTAGATCAGATTAGATCAGACTGGATCAGATTAGATCAGATTAGATCAGACTGGATCAGATTAGATCAGATTAGATCAGACTGGATCAGATTAGATCAGACTGGATCAGATTAGATCAGATTAGATCAGATTAGATCAGATTAGATCAGATTAGATCAGACTGGATCAGATTAGATCAGATTAGATCAGACTGGATCAGATTAGATCAGATTAGATCAGACTGGATCAGATTAGATCAGATTAGATCAGACTGGATCAGATTAGATCAGATTAGATCAGACTGGATCAGATTAGATCAGACTGGATCAGATTAGATCAGACTGGATCAGATTAGATCAGATTAGATCAGACTGGCTCAGATTAGATCAGACTGGATCAGATTAGATCAGACTGGATCAGATTAGATCAGATTAGATCAGACTGGATCAGATTAGATCAGACTGGATCAGATTAGATCAGACTGGATCAGATTAGATCAGACTGGATCAAGGAGAGGGTTTAAAGTAGGAAAGGTTACATAGTGTGCCTCTAAGTTGTAGTAGTCCAGATCAAAGGTGAAGCACTGGTCCTCTCCTCTCTGTGTACTGCTGTTTGTGCCTTTACCTGACAGCCTGCTGGCCTCCCTCTGTGGATTCAGACAGTCCTCTGCTTGGCAGGTTTAACTTTGACCATCCAGTAGCTGTTAGCTGTGTCTGGAAGGGATTCACTCTTTGTGTTAGTGAGTTGTGTGTCTGTGAAGGAACAATACATGCAGGTAGATGTTGGTGTGTGAGGGACAGAATGTTTAGGACTGCAGACTTTGTGTGTTTGTGCATCACAGTGTGAATAAACCATAAGGAGAAGGTTATAGAAACATACTTCCTGCTGTCTGTCTGCTTGTTCCTGCCAGGTTCAGAAAAACGGTTTATGTTGAACACTGCTCCCCCTACAGGTCAACCCTGGAACTACTTCTCACTTATCTTACAACTTTGAACCTAATTACTAGTTTTCTGAGTATTTCTTTGGCACCCCTGTTCCCTGTAGGTGGAGAACTCCACCCTGAGTTCCCAGAGTGCAGCCCTGATGGCCCAGAATGCTCAGCTGCAGAGCCAGCAGAGCAGCGTGGAGGGGGAGCGAGAAGGAGCGCTGAAGGAGAAAGAAGAGCTGAGGGCCGCTTACGAGCTGCTGCTTCGAGATCATGAGAAGCTGGCGGCGCTCCACGAAAGGCAGGCATCTGAGTATGAAGCTCTGATCGGGAAACATGGGGGTCTGAAGACCTCCCACAAGAGCCTGGAGCAGCAGCACAGAGACCTGGAGGACAAGTGAGACACAGAATACAGCATGTGGAAGAAAAGGGCCTTTTAGTTCTGGGTTTCCTTTGTGTTACTTTTGTAAACGTTGTGTTTTTATGCATTTAGATATAAGCAGCTCCTGCAGAGAAAGGGAGAACTGGAAGAACTGGAGAAAAATGTGAAGGAAGAGCAGGAGAAGATGGCAGAGGAGAGGCAGAGCCACCAAGCCACAGCTGATCAGTGCAAACAGCTGAAAGAGGAGAATGACAGGTGGGATCAAGCAGCATCACGGTCCTCCAGCACAGGTCCACAATCTTAACCCGGTACTCGTTTTCCAGACTTAACACGACCTATCGTCAGCTGGTGAAGGACAATGAGAGTCTCCAGCTGGACCACAAGAACACAAAGAGCCAGCTGAACAGTGCCAAGCTAGAGCAGACCAAGCTGGAGGCGGAGTTCTCTAAACTGAAGGAGCAGTATCAGCAGCTGGACATCACCTCCACTAAACTGACCAACCAGTGTGAGGTAGGAGGACTTCTCCTCTGGTGACCTTTGTTCTGGAGCGTCTGCTGTTGTTGATCTGGGCGTTGAAGCGTCTGTTCTGTGTGTTAGTTGTTGAGTCAGCTGAAAGGAAACTTGGAGGAGGAGAACCGTCACCTTCTGGACCAGATCCAGACCCTGATGCTACAGAACCGCACACTTCTGGAGCAGACGATGGAGAGCAAAGACCTGTTCCACGTAGAGCAAAGACAATACATGTAAACCCAATAAAACACCAGTCCCTTAAGAACAAAGAGGTTTGGGTTGTTAGGATTGATTTAGTCGTTTTCCCCTTTTTTGTTGAACTTTTAGAGACAAGCTGAATGAGCTGAGGAGACAAAAGGAGAAACTGGAGGAAAAGATCATGGATCAATACAAGTTCTACGACCCTTCACCTCCACGCAGGTAAAACACCTGATTCAAACTCTCAGGAGTTAGGAGTAACCTCCGAGTCACTACAGAGGTGAAAAGTCCTGGAGAAACCAGAGTTTGTCCCTTGAGTGAGACGGACCTGTTATGATGTGTAGAGCTGAATGTAGCGTTGTCATGACGATGATTCATTCCTCCCTTTGTGTCTGTTGGAAGGCGAGGGAACTGGATCACTCTGAAGATGAAGAAGCTGATCAAGCCGAAGAGCAGAGAGAGGATGCGTTCTCTCACACTGACTCCGTCTCGCTCCGAGTTCGGAGACGTTTTCCTGTCCTTTCCTCAGGACAGCCAGGACAGCTCCTCGATAGGCTCCGGGTCCAACTCACTGGATGACACGCTCACGCAGAAGAGGAGCAGCAGTGAGTACAAAGAAAACACACACGTAGATGTAGTACTGGTATCATGTATGTCCTGTACGGTCAGGACCAGACGGACGGTTGATTGGTTCCTCTATTCCCTAACTGCTCCTTTGCTTCTTTATCTCTCTGTATGAAGGGAGGAGAGGGCAGCAGGCTCATGCCCAAGAGCAGGGCTCCTCCAATGGTATGCTGCGGAGGGGGAGGGGGGGCGGGGCTAACGACCCAGCTCTCGGGGCATGTTTTTGTGAGTCCATCGTGTGTGTCGCTCTACAGTAGTAGAGGTTACAGCTGAGCTGCAGCAGGAGAGGCTGAATTCACATCTCAGACCTGCTTTTACAGAGGTCTCAAACACAACAAGGGGCGCTTGATTCCTGGAACTTTATGTCTCTATTTCAGATTCCTTTAACTGTGGAGTTCTGTGACTGACTGCATACTCCGTACACTCACTATACTGTATACAGTGCAGTGTATAATATACGCTATACTGTAGTTACTGTATATTATACAGTAACTACAGTATAGTGTATATTATACAGTATAGTGTATGTACTGTATTGTATAATATACAGGAGCTGAATAGATCTCAGACTCAACAGATCTCACCATTATTCCCTGACAATGATTGATTTTAGTGAAGGTTCTGAGTCAACCTGCCTCGTTGTTGTGTTTTGTTTGTTGCTGATTTTCGACAGACTTTGTTAGAAAAGGACCTTTTTTGGTAAATGTGTTTTTAAGATGAGCTCAGATCCTGCTGAGTTCAGGAGGTCTCATGGTCTGGTTCTAATGGATTTATCAGCCTTCACTGGTCAGGTCAGTCTGACCAGATGAAACATTACTGGAGTCCACCTCCTGATGGGATGGTCTCCTGGAGGATCTCCACCCAGATCCTGACCAGGTCATCTCTGAGGTCCACCTGGAGGACCTGATGGACTAAACATGATGTCCCAGAGACGTTCTACTGGATTCAGGTCAGGCCAGCATGGAGGTCAATGGTTTCCATTCCTTCATCCTCCAGTAACTTCCTGCAGACTCTGACCACATGAGGTCAGGTATCATCATGGACCAGGAGGAGCCAGGACCCACTGCACCAGTGACGGGTTTCATCCTGATCCCTGATGACGGTCAGGGTTCCATCGTGTCCAGGTCTGTGTTCCTCCATGGAGACCAACACTGACCCACCACCAACCCCCTCATGATGAACGATGTAGCAGCAGAACGTTCTCCACAGCTTCTCCAGACGTCTGTCACATCAGCTCAGAGTCTCCTCTGTGGAAAACACAGGGAACCAGAGCCGGACCTGCTGGTTCTGGTGGTCTCTGGTGCTGGGCAGTGAGCACAGGGTCCACTAGAGGACATGGGGCCCTCAGGTCGCCCTCAGGAAGTCTGTTTCTAGAGGTTTGACCCCCTGGAGGTCACCTTGTAGAACACGTTCTGTTCCTCCTGCTCAAAGGAGCAGATAGAGGTCCTACTGACGGGTTAAGGTCCTGTACAGGTCTCCTAGAGTCACTTCCTGGAATCTGCTCCAGGCTAGAGGCTGAGCGGAGACACAGAAGACCTCCTGAAGACACACCGTCCTCCATCCTGGTGGAGGAGGACTGACTGTGTCAAAATGTGTAAAATCATTAAAATTAGTTTTTTTGTTGACTTTAATTATTCTTGACATCATTCCTGAGCTGGTTTTGGGAGTTAAGGGGATCAAAGTTCAGCCACAATCAAGCACACCTGCAGTGTTTCAAAAACGGAACCCTGTTTAGGCCGGACTGTAACCCGGGTCTCGGCTCAGACCTGTAGACCTGCTGATCCGTGCAGCTCACCTGTAGGACAGACTCCGTCCCGTCGTAGCATCAAAGCTATTAAAGGGTGCAATGAGCTGCTGTTCACATCCAGGCATCCATAACAACTTCACACAGAGTGATTTATTCTATCAAATGTACGGCATCTCTTCATTAAAAAGGAAAAGATTCAAAGCAGTCAGACTCAGTTTAGAACAGTTTGTCAGCAGGTTCCTGCTCTGCAGAACGTTCAACTCTGACCACATCATCAGACATACAAACACAAAGTGGGGTCTCCCTCAAGTAACAAGACATTTTAGGATTTGTAGCAGACCAGTAGGTTTTGACTGAGTCCTGTAAGAGAGCAGAGCTGAGACATGAAGAAGACTGTAGCTCCTCCCTCTCTCTCTCTCCTGATTGCACCCTTTAATATTTGTTGTCTCATCTCGTTGTGATCATGTGTCATTATTGTGTGTAGGATGTAAAGTGACAGGAGAGTGGTGTGAGTGTTAGTTTATACAGAAATCTGCTCTTTATCCAACAATTAGAAATCATAAAACTCTGTAGAATTTAGAGGGGCTGGATACAGATGTTTGGGGAATATTAAAGAAATAAAAAGAGTTGGTTGAATAGTTCCTATTGATGATGTCACCGTTGTTTGAAATCGTTTTAAGGGCTGTGTCTTTTGCTGTCCAGTAGTGTGTCCACTGCTCTCTCCCTCTGCTCGTCTGTCCCATGGCTCCAGCTCTACGAATGTTAACCACATCCATCTGTTTTGTCCTCCTGTCCTCTTTCTTTCCTCTCCTCCACCTCTTCTGTCTTCTTCTGTCTACCTCCCTCCCTCCCTCCCTCCTGTCTGTCTGTCTGACTCTGGCAGCCTTAAAAAGGTTGCCGTTCATGAGGAACAGATCCAAGGACAAAGACAAGGCCAAGGCCATCTACCGACGCTCTATGTGTAAGACCTCCGTTAGCCACCATGTCGCCTTTCTGTGTAGGAGAAGTGAAGGAGGAGCAGTCACTGATGTCAGGATGACGGCTGTTTGAGGCAGAAACTCTTCAAGTCTCTGTCTGTTAGCAGAAATCCTATCTACGGCGAGACGCCTTTTGGAGATGTCTGCACTAGACTGAGATTCAAGTTCAACTCTCTAAACGTCCATGCTGCATCTGGTGACATCAGTGACTTGTCCTTAACTCTGGCCTCCATCACCCTCTCTGCCATCTTTAATCCTTTTAGACTCACTTGTCTCACTTACTTCTAATGTGTCCAGATGAAAGTCAGAGGAACAAACGCCTCTGACAGTCAGGAGATCTCTTCCTGCTTCTGTCATGGTTGCATCTCAACCACAGACTGGGTCAGCTGTGTGTGTCTGTTAGGGGACATACCTGGAGAGACCGTGTGTCTGTTAGGGGACATACCTGGAGAGACCTAGTGTCTGTTTAGGGGACATACCTGGAGAGACCGTGTGTCTGTTTAGGGGACATACCCGGAGAGACTGTGTGTCTGTTTAGGGGACATACCTGGAGAGACTGTGTGTCTGTTAGGGGACATACCTGGAGAGACCGTGTGTCTGTTTAGGGGACATACCCGGAGAGACTGTGTGTCTGTTTAGGGGACATACCTGGAGAGACCGTGTGTCTGTTAGGGGACATACCTGGAGAGACCGTGTGTCTGTTAGGGGACATACCTGGAGAGACCGTGTGTCTGTTAGGGGACATACCTGGAGAGACTGTTTGTCTGTTAGGGGACATACCTGGAGAGACCGTGTGTCTGTTTAGGGGACATACCTGGAGAGACCGTGTGTCTGTTTAGGGGACATACCTGGAGAGACTGTGTGTCTGTTTAGGGGACATACCTGGAGAGACCGTGTGTCTGTTAGGGGACATACCTGGAGAGACTGTTTGTCTGTTAGGGGACATACCTGGAGAGACCGTGTGTCTGTTTAGGGGACATACCTGGAGAGACCGTGTGTCTGTTTAGGGGACATACCTGGAGAGACCGTGTGTCTGTTTAGGGGACATACCTGGAGAGACCTACTGTCTGTTTAGGGGACATACCTGGAGAGACTGTTTGTCTGTTAGGGGACATACCTGGAGAGACTGTTTGTCTGTTAGGGGACATACCTGGAGAGACCTACTGTCTGTTTAGGGGACATACCTGGAGAGACCGTGTGTCTGTTTAGGGGACATACCTGGAGAGACCGTGTGTCTGTTTAGGGGACATACCTGGAGAGACCGTGTGACTGTTTAGGGGACATACCTGGAGAGACCTACTGTCTGTTTAGGGGACATACCTGGAGAGACCGTGTGTCTGTTAGGGGACATACCTGGAGAGACCGTGTGTCTGTTTAGGGGACATACCTGGAGAGACCGTGTGTCTGTTTAGGGGACATACCTGGAGAGACCGTGTGTCTGTTTAGGGGACATACCTGGAGAGACCGTGTGTCTGTTAGGGGACATACCTGGAGAGACCGTGTGTCTGTTAGGGGACATACCTGGAGAGACCGTGTGTCTGTTAGGGGACATACCTGGAGAGACCGTGTGTCTTTTTAGGGGACATACCTGGAGAGACCGTGTGTCTGTTAGGGGACATACCTGGAGAGACCGTGTGTCTGTTAGGGGACATACCTGGAGAGACCGTGTGTCTGTTTAGGGGACATACCTGGAGAGACCGTGTGTCTGTTTAGGGGACATACCTGGAGAGACCGTGTGTCTGTTTAGGGGACATACCTGGAGAGACCGTGTGTCTGTTAGGGGACATACCTGGAGAGACCGTGTGTCTGTTTAGGGGACATACCTGGAGAGACCTACTGTCTGTTTAGGGGACATACCTGGAGAGACCGTGTGTCTGTTTAGGGGACATACCTGGAGAGACCATGTGTCTGTTTAGGGGACATACCTGGAGAGACCGTGTGTCTGTTTAGGGGACATACCTGGAGAGACCGTGTGTCTGTTTAGGGGACATACCTGGAGAGACCGTGTGTCTGTTTAGGGGACATACCTGGAGAGACCGTGTGTCTGTTTAGGGGACATACCTGGAGAGACCGTGTGTGACTTCATGCACCATGATGTGTTTTGGCCGTTCTTCTATTACAGCATGAATCATCATCAGCACTCACACTCACCATGGAGGACTGGAGACGGAGACTGTCTCTCTCTCTGTCTCGCCCCTCTGTCTCTCTCTCTGTCTCTCTCTGTCTCGCCCCTCTGTGCTGTCAGAGGGCTGCGTTTCAGACCTGGTCCTGCTGACATGGACTCACGTCTTCACATCTGTTGTCCTGCTGCTCCAGCAGCGCTGCATGTCTTCAGGCCTCTGTATAGATCTTCAGTATAGATGTATACATGTATAGATGTGGCTCCACACACAGTGCATGAATCTCTCAGTGACATGTAGAACCTGTACGATGAAGACCTGCTGCTCTTCTGTCAGCCGTCTGCCTGCATGTGCCTCTAGCTCTAACATAGGCCGGCCTCTGTGCTCTAAGAAGATGATGATGATGATGACGATGATGATGATGATGATGATGATGATGTTGATGAATATTGAGACTTGCAGCCAGAAGTTTCCATACACTCATTATGGGCATGAGTAGAATGAATTTAGCCCTTTTTTCCAGGGTGGTACATTTCACTGCAGTGTTTTTATCATGTGAACTGGTGCACCAGTTAGAATTTATTGTCCATTCTGTCTCATCAAATTCAAAAAGAACAACTTAAAGACGTATTTCTGACTTTTATCAGCAGAACAGATTCCTTTAAAGTGTTTGGGTTTATGCAGCGATGTGGGTTCTGAGCAACGTCCAGTCAGGGCTTTGGGAAGTCAGCTGTTGAATCCAGTCAGAAGCCAGTTCTGAGTGTTTGGGCTCACTGTCCTGTTGGGACGTCTAACTGTGTCCAGTTTGAACCGCCTAGCTTCAGATCTGCAGCGCTCCAGAACCAGAGCGTCATGCTTCAGTTGGGTCAGTGTTCTTTGTTTTGAAAGGCGAATGCTCCAAACATACTTCTGGTGTCTGTGGGGAAATAGCTGAGTCTTAGTTAAGTCTTTTCTCCAGAAGACACTTGGTTCATCCTGAGCAGCTGCAGAGAGCTTCAGCAGAGCAGAGCACCTTCTCAGCCATCATCCCTAACTTCATCCAGTTAAAACATTCACAACCACTCATGGGTCTGAGGCTGTAGCTCAGTAAGCAGCACCTGCACCCCCTGCTGGTGGAGGTCAGAGGGTCTGGTGAGGAGCTCACTGCCATCAGCGTGTGACTGACTGATGTAGGAACCGTGTAGTGGTTCATGACGTAGAGAAGCTCTGTACACATGAATCTGACCTGGTGCAGAAGGCAGAAAACCTCAAATAGATCTAAAGTTGTTCAACCAGTTCTTGTTTTTATACATGATTTCAGAAGTGTTATAAATGTTCCACCCTGGAAAAAGACCAGTTCAGTCAGCCAGAAGGAAAAGTGTTTGAACCTGATGGGTCTCGTTCCAGGACAGGAGACCAGTTTACATTTAATGTTTGATTAGTTCGGTCAAACTGTGCCCATCAGCCTGAGTCCAGATCAGTAATCAAACCTTCACCATGTTAACCAGCTAATAGATTAGAATAGAAATAGATATAGAATAGACAGATAGTCTTTTAAACATTATCCTGCACTAGAGTAGAATAGTTTAAAAGCAGTCTAGTTGGCTCTAATACACGTAGTCAATGTGTAAAAATCTAGAACTCTTGTGGAATTCCTAAAACCCTTTCTAGACATAACGTCCTCATTTCCATTTGTCCAACCAGCCATGAATGACCTTCTGCAGACGATGGCGATGGCAGGCGTTCCCGGGTCAGAGTGGACCGGTAGCACAGACAATCTGGATGGACCTGAATCCAGAGAGGCCAGCAGCAGCAGGCATGGTGGACAGCGAGTGAAGGAACTCACTTTATCCACCGACGCTATCGACTACGCCGCCCTGAGCCTTCCCCACTCAGGGCAGAGCAGAACCACGCGCCGGCTCCAGGTGAAAGGTCAGTGACCTGGGTTTATTACACCCAACACGAGTCGGTCTCCTCCCCTCAGGAGGACAGATCTGGTGAACTTCCTGTATCTCCACAGACGATGCCTCCTGTGAGGATGTGGCTGGCTCTTCAGATGATCCCAAGAGTCAAGGTGAGATGATTAAAAGATCTAATGGAGTGTTTTATCAGCACCTAAAAACTGAACAATCCCAGAGGCCATGTCTTCGTCAGTCCTACAGCTCATCTCTGAGCGTCCTCTCTGCTCTTTGATTAAGACAGATGAACTCATCTAAAGCTGTTTTAGCTGAGAGGAAAAACTATCAGCTAAAACTGGTTCTAATTCAGGCTGTAGGGACGTTATCCAGGACGTTTAATCTGCAGCCAAGCAGCGATTAATCAGGCCAGTGCTGCTCAGATCCAGCTGACCCAGTTGTTTAAGGGGGACCGACTACGTCACACAGTCCTGACCCTGGAGCTACATCCTTTCCTTTCTTACGTAACGTT
The DNA here is from genome assembly GCA_006937965.1 of Callopanchax toddi. Taxonomy (NCBI): domain Eukaryota; kingdom Metazoa; phylum Chordata; class Actinopteri; order Cyprinodontiformes; family Nothobranchiidae; genus Callopanchax; species Callopanchax toddi. Next base: position 45,959 of record SSNR01000416.1, on the reverse strand, counting down.
GTAGTCGAAGCAATCATTTGTTTCTGACTTCCAACTCAAAACCTTCCATCGTATATAACGAGCTGTTCCTGAAACCACTTAGTGCCCCGCCCAGTCAGGACACTTCTTCTGGACGCACGTCCAATCTAAACAGTATTTCCTGTTTCACCCTGTAATGGCTGCAGGAAGTGGACCTGCAATAGGGATGCTATTAGCTTGATGTTCTGGGTGTTTATCGATCCATCAAACAACCACTTTAGTTTTCAGGCTTTATATTTTCTCAGCAGTAATGATGAGACTCTTAGTGTCCCTAAGTGTTTACCTCATGTTTCTATGGGTGTGTGTGTGTGTCATCAGGCCTGCGGGGCTCTAGCAGGGCTCAGGCTTTGTGCCGTCCTGTTGAGATGACGGCTATGTGCAGAGTGTCCTGTAGCATCTGCAGTAAGTCCAGTCGCTGTGCGGTGGTCCTCACTCTCCCCTCTCTTATCTCTAAGTATCAGTCGGTGTTACTGGGAACCAGTGGGAGGTGATTTCAGTCTTTCTGAACTTTCCACATTTTGACTTCCATCCTTTCACTGACAGGCTCACGCCCTTCTCTACCTACTGTCTCACTCCCCCTTTCTCCTGAAGCTGATTGGTCCTCTTGTTGTGGTGTTCCTCGCCTCTACATACGTAGGTTCTTTGTTTTCCTACATGGACATATTGGCGAAGTAGCCTGGCGCTGTGCCACCTGTCCTCCCCCCTCAGCCTGGCGTCAGCCATCTGCTGCCTCAGCAGGTGACGCTCTGTCAGACCGTTAGCGTGTTACTTCCTGTTTTAGTTGTTATGGACACATGTAAGCCTACATAAACCCTAACTGTGGATGTGTGTTCACCTTCCCTCTTGTCTTTTACCCAGCCTCCAGACCCTCCAGTCTCCATAGCAACAGGACCACCAGTAGCAATAGCAACAATAACTCCCATCTTGCTTCTCCTCTGGAGGGTAAAGGTATGCTCCTCCAGACCTCCAGTCCTGTGGTCAGATCAGGTGGACTGGTCTTGATTTAGACTTTATTTTCTCTTGTTTGTGAATCACGTTTGAGTCTCCAGTCATAAGCCTTTAATCTTACAGGCGCACTGAACGGCAGCCTCAGCAGGCCTCAGAGTGAGAGCAGTGGGGAGTTCAGCCTGAGTTTAGACCAGGAGGTGTGGTCCAGCAGCGGCAGCAGCCCGGTCCAGCAGCCCATGTCCACTCGCTCCTTCCACCAGAGCCCCCTGCAGCTGCGCAGGTCCCTGGAGCCATCCGGCACCACAGGCAGCTCAGGGCAGCTCCTCAGGAAGACGGGATCCCCCAGCGAGGTGCTGTCCCTGCAGCAGTTCCTGGACGAGGGGATTGATCCTGCAGAGGTGAGGCGTTGTAAACGGATTATCACGCTCTTTTTCTAGGATTGCATCAGGATCCAGAGAAAAGGAGCAAGAGTCAAAGATGGAACCAGAGATTCTGACTAAATGATAGGTTCCGTAGGTTTTCTGGTGTAAAAACAGATTTTCTACAAAACAAGTTTCAAACCAAAAAGCTGTTTCTCTTCACGTTTCTGTTTCTGTGTCCTTTTCAGTCTGGCAGTCAGGAGAACCTCACTGTGAACCCTCCTCGCCTCTCCACCTCCTCTGAGCATGTGCAGAAAGAGCGGCCCACAAAGGGGCGGGGCATACTACGCTCATCCAGTGGGAAAGCAGCAACTGGCGGTACTGACCGCCCCCCGAGATCTTCAGGACAGCCCAGTCGCCCAACCCTGAGGAAGGCTGAGAGTACCCGTGTCAAAGGCTCCGCCCCAATTCGCTCCAGCCTGTCCTCGCAGGCCAAAGCCACATCGGTGTCTGAGCGCCTGGACTCCTCCTCCTCCTCGTCCTCGTCCACGCTGCCCCGGGCCAGCAGTGTCATCTCCACCGCTGAAGGTACCACACGGCGCACTAGCATCCACGACCTTCTGTCCAAAGACCATCGGCAGCCCGTATCAGTCGACGCTTCTCCTCACGCCCCCTCCCCCACAGCTGGAGCTCGCTCACAGCCGACACCCAGTGAGTACCGCCTAAAGGGACCACTCTCCACCATTCCCAAGTCACTCAGCTTACCATGCAGTAGCTCAGAGGATCCAGACTTCACCACCCTCGAGTCCTTCCTCGGTCCCTCCTTCACTGTAGAGTCAGTGTTCATGAACTCCATCTTTAGTGAGTCAGCAGAAAACCTCCCCTTCCTGTCCCTGAACCCCACTCTAGTCAGCAACATCAGTGGGCCTCCTTTTCCTGAGAAAACCCTCCCTGCTCCAGTCCTGAACCACGGTCCAAATCAGAATCCTCACAGCCAGTCCAGTGACCAGATCAGGGATTCACACCCTGAAGGTGTGGCTGACTCAGAGCTGAGCCCAGAGGAGAGCCAGTCTCTGTGGTACGAGTACGGCTGTGTGTGATTCACAGGGACCATTCTGGCTTCATGGTCCTGAAGTGACGGATGGAGAGCGACTCGTCCTCCTCTGCATGAGTTGATCAGAACCCTGTCTTTCTCAGTGCGGGGCATTTGGGTCCTTTCTGTTTGTCACAGCGCTGAAACGCTTTTGTTTTTGGCTTTTTTCTATTTTTGAGTTTGGATTTTAAACACTTCATCTTGTTATGAATGTGTTTTGCATCGACCTGTCTGACTGGCTGAAACGTTTCTGTGTTCTCTGTTTGACATCAGACACTTCGCTTTATGTTGGGGGTTAGCATGACATCATCAGAAGCTCTTCCTGTCTGTGTGACATCATAAAGGCAGTCTGTCAGAGAAGACATCCACTTCCTGTTGTCTGGCGCTGAGGTTCACTAACCTGCATGGCGTTGTTGCTTTGGATCACTGATTGTGTGTGTAGTGCGCTGCTTGTTTTCGTGTACTAATGGTTTTACTGGTGGTGGATTTGAACTGGTGACACATTAATGGAGCTTCTTCCTTAACGTGATGTCGGGTGTCAGTGGGAGGGGAGGAGTTAACATGGTGCCTTGTGTTTGATGAGGATGCAGACCATTTCAGATTGTTTTACGTTTTATTTCCTTTAATATTTAGTTGTATTTTTATTTTATCACAGCTTGAGAATAAATTATTTTTGACCATGTGCTATTTTGTATAAAGTCATTGATATGAACTCAGAGACGAGCGCTAACCCTTTTAAAGCTGTCAGCCTTTAGATCTCCTGTGTTGCTGCTGTGTCGCTCTGACTGTATTTCTCTTCGTCCACAGCTGTTAGAACGTCAGTGATTGTCTCTGTAACATAAACACTACCTTTATCCTACAGATGTGGAGGGCAGAAAGTCTAAATGCAGGAGTGGGGAGCCGCAGCCAAGCTGCTAAGCCCCGCCCCTCCCACCCTCATCACGCGGTGAGTGAGCGCTGCTCGAGCGGTTGGGCAGGGGGTCGGTCTCATCTCCATGGGAACCCTAAAACATGGCATAACAGATGTCTTCCATTATGCTGTGCACTTGCGCCCCCTGCTTCTCTCAGCTGTTACCTGAAAGCCCCCCCCCTCCCCCTCCCCCTCCCCCCCTCCCTCCCTCCCTCCCGCTCCTGGAGCCTGATGGGAACTGGTCTGCATGGCATATGGTCCGTTTCACAGCGCTGCCCTGAGGATGCACCAGCACACAGTCTCCCTCCATCATGACGTGTCCTGTGCTCATTTTGAACCAGAACTGCGGTGTGTTTAGTTCATGTGACCTTTTCTCATGACTGCATGGCTTTGGTGTAACGTTGAAATCCTTCCCCAAATGCATGTAGAACCAAGCTGGCTGCCTTGTTTTTATTCCTACATTTCCTGACTCTAAAGTCTTTTCTCTGATTGTACTTTACTTATTTTTTCCCAGTTTTTCTAACCTGTCCTCTGTCTTTTGTACTCTTGTCTTTGCTGGCGTGGGACTCAGAGACTGGAGGCCTTGGGCTGTGTCTGAAGTAGAGCTCTACAGTGAAACGATTGTATATCCTATCAACTCTTAAGTGGAGAAAAGTGGCTTCTTTCTCTCTTTTTCTTTTTCCTTGAATCAAGGAGAGATGACGGTTAAACATGAGACATGTTGCTGTGACATTGATCCCCCCTTAAGGACTTCTTCTGCCCAGTGTTGTGGTTTGGGGCAGAAAGCACAAAGACAACAAACAGCATGTCCATTCTGACTCCTCTTTCAGAGTGAAGGTTTTGATTGTATCTGCATGGAGCAGTCAGTCGTCCTGCTTCCGTGAACACGTTGAAGAGGAGGACGGTGTTCAGACGGAGTTTACAAAAGCCAGGATACTTGATGCACTCGGACATAAAGCCATGCCAGCTCTGTGATTGGTTTCTGGCCAACCTGGAGTGAGGTTCGTCTGACCGGAGAGACGGATCATTGTGAACATTCCAGGTCACCTATAGGACTTGACTGAAATCCTGCTTGGTCAAAGGTAATAGTACCTGAAGTCATTCATCGTCCCAGTCCTGCTCTGATGTAGAAAGTAAGAGGATTCCTGAGAAGGGCCTGGAGGAGTGAAGGTCTGACCTGTGACCTGTCCACTTCTTAGACATGTCCAGGTTTCTATTGTTGTTTTAGAACATGATGGTGATGATGAGACCCAGTGTGGTGTTTTTTTTGTTATTTTCCACTTTTACATGAGTCCATTTGATGTAATTAAAATTCATCAAGACTACTGTGTCTGTTCTTTACTGGTTTTAATGGTTGGTTCACACGGAGTCTGACTTTCCAACACATCTGATTGGAAACGGTTCAGCAGAACTCTGTTGATCACTATTCAGGCGTGTTACTGCCAGTGTGAGAAATGTCCAACTAGAGTCCAGTTTTAGAGGTCAAATTGACCTACTGTCCATCAAAGCTTCAGACAAACCTGTCCCAGACATTGTTGGACCAGGTGTCCCACCATGACTGTCAAACATGAGGATTTCTAAAGTGACGGTAAAGCCAAGTCACAGATTCAGTGAACCGTCTCTTCAGTACTGCAATAGGACAACCCTTTTGACAGCAAGACTTTAGCAGTCTTGATTTGGATGCTGGTTAATGAAACGTGTGCAGTCTGCCTGTTCGTCCCCGTCCTTCACCTCCACTACTGTCCTGCTTTGTCCAAATCAACACAAAAATACGATGATCTTAATCAACTGCAAAGTTTCATACAAACATCTGCAAAATGTACACTTTATTTCATGTTTTTGTTTTTTTTATAAATAGTTCTGGTGTTACTAATTATATGGGTTTCAAGAATTACTGATATATACTTATACTATAATATTGGAGTCTGATAAGTATAAATATTCATACAGAAAAAGAATACTCGTTTTGTTTATGACATCAGTATCTGATTGTGTGAAGTTATTTTGAGATCCAGGAAATCACAAACGTAATTTGACACAAAGACGAACTTTATAAAAATCTGTTTTCTTTAATAATTAAGACAAAATTAAACACCGTTTATCCAGGTGATTATGAAAGGTCTACACAGGTGCAAAGTTAAGAAAACTGAAAAAAAAAGGATCCAGGCTAAGTTTAATGACTATAGATGATTGATTACCGTATTTGCTCGCATATAAGACGAGGTTTTTTTCATTAAAAATAATTTAAAAAAGGGGGGGGGGTCGTCTTACTATCGCGCCCCAGCAGGGGGCGCATGCTTTATGTTCAAACGACAGAAGCGGCGCCTGCAGGAAACAGCTCTTAGACCACGAGCAGGCCCAGACGTCCGCTCCACCTCAAAGTTACAGTTCCACTGAGGATTAAAACACCTGATGGCAAAGTCCAGCTCCAGCTTCTGGCGTTTTCAGACTAGTTTGGGTTTTTGGTTCGGTCCGGTTCTGTTTAGTACGTACGGAGCCGACACCTTCTGTCGGACCTCTGGACCCGCGGCGGCTGCAGTGTTTTCAGCGTGAGCTCTGTACAGGTGAGTGCGGCACTCGGTTCACACACGCATTCTTCCTCAAGCCTGAAAAACACCTGAGGATCCAGCACTGCCTGTGTCCACACACGGGACCGGTTTCTGAAGCTGCGCGCGCGCACACACAGACACACACACACACACACACACACAGTCTCAGTGAGAGAGAAAAGGAGAGAGGGAGGAGGGAGGGAGGGCCCACACAGCCAGAGTGAGGAAGAGAGAGCTTCTTTTTTCTCTTTTTTTTCCCCAATTGACTGAAATATGTTGTCTCATAGAACTTTAATTCCTGTCTGATTAATAAGCAAATATTAAAGTAGTCTATAATTAAGGTATCAAATAAATTATTTGCTCAAATTTTAATTAAAAATAGTTTCTTTAAAAAGTGAATTTATTCTTTTTTTCTGAAGATCAGTCTTGAAAAATGGGGGTCGTCTTATAATCAGGGTCGTCCTATATTCAGGCAAATACGGTAATTATCTCTGAATAATCTGACAGCAGGTTCTAAAAATAGCCCAGGTCTACCAGATCACGACTCCTCAGTGAATCCAGACTGACTGGAAAGTCCTCTCAGGCGTCTGAAGGACTAGACCCCTGGTTCCTGATGTGGACTTGGTGTCCTCTGGTGACCTGGTCACTCTGGCTGTTGCAAGTCTGGTCTGAGGGGCCGTCAGGGTAAAGTTATCAAATAAAACTTTGAGCTGGATTTCAAATAGTTCTCTCATTTGGATCAAAAATAGAAACTTGCTGTTAAAAAGAAACGCACTACTCGCTCAGAAGGCGGTACTACGCTCACTACTCGCTCAGAAGGCGGTACTACGCTTACTACTCGCTCAGAAGGCGGTACTACACTCACTACTTGCTCAGAAAGCCGTACTACACTCACTACTCACTCAGAAGGCGGTACTACACACACTACTCCCTCAGAATGCCGTACTACACTCACTACTTGCTCAGGAGGCCGTACTACACTCACTACTCGCTCAGAAGGCCGTACTACACTCACTACTCGCTCAGAAGGCCGTACTAGGCACACTACTCGCTCAGAAGGCCGTACTACGCTCACTACTCGCTCAGAAGGCCGTACTACGCTCACTACTCGCTCAGAAGGCCGTACTACGCTCGCAACTCGCTCAGAAGGCCGTAGTACGCTCCCTACTTGCTCAGAAGGCTGTACTACGCTCCCTACTCGCTCACAAGGCTGTACTACGCTCGCCACTCGCTCAGAAGGCCGTACTACGCTCGCTACTCGCTCAGAAGGCCGTACTACGCTCGCTACTCGCTCAGGTCGTACTACGCTCGCTAACCGCTCAGAAGGCCGTACTACGCTCGCTACTCGCTCAGAAGGCCGTAATACGCTCGCTATTCGCTCAGAAGGCCGTACTACGCTCACTACTCGCTCAGAAGGCCGTACTACGCTCACTACTCGCTCAGAAGGTCGTACTACGCTCGCTACTCGCTCAGAAGGCCGTACTACGCTCACTACTCGCTCAGAAGGCCGTACTACGCTCACTACTCGCTCAGAAGGCGGTACTACGCTCACCACTCGCTCAGAAGGCCATACTACGCTCACTACTCGCTCAGTAGGCCGTACTACGCACACCACTCGCTCAGAAGGCGGTACTACGCACACCACTCGCTCAGAAGGCGGTACTACGCACACCACTCGCTCAGAAGGCGGTACTACGCACACCACTCGCTCAGAAGGCGGTACTACGCTCATGTAACGCCGCCAAATGCGTTACTACCTCTGAACTTTGACCTCTAAGATCATCACAAATAATAAATCTTTTTCCCAATAACTTGGAATAAAATGACTCTGTTATTATTTAACCTGAATCAACATTCCTTCCAGAACCCGGTCGTGTCGGAAGACTCAGAAGACTTTCTTATGTTAATAATTAAACTTAAAGACTCTTTGATGTCTCATTCTAAAGGACACTACCTTTAATCCACTGTCTTAAAATGTCTTAATGTGATTAATGCATTTTCTCCCAGTATTAATGAATGTTGATCTGATTCAGTATTATTTCACATACATACTGATAAATGTTATGACAACCACGTCACTCACTACTTCAACCAATAAGAGTTAGCAGTCTGAGTCCCGTGAATTAATAACTCCTCATTGGCCCACGTTCTCTTAAGACTCCTCTTAAGCACTTCTGACTCCGGAAGCTAGAGGAGAGAGAGAGCGTGGTTCTGGTCCTGACACTAACCAGACACGCTCAGCTGTCAACCTCTACACAGCTGACGCTAGTTGCCGGCTCACCCCTGAGACGGTTCCCTCAGCCCGTCTGAGCCGATGAAACCAGCTTCCCTCTGAGGTCAGACACCTTCAGTCTGACGCTCCGTTATGGGAATGCCAGCCCTCGACGCTCCCTGCCAGAGATGGGTCCACTGAGCTTCGTATCCCCGGACAACACCGTGGCCTCCGGCGGCCCAAGGCCCCCGCAGCCGTCTGATCCTGACCGAGGAGGGAACACCACCTCCACGCTGTCTCATCCGACCCCAGCGGTGCTGATCCATCGAACGCAGCTAAGTACCACAATCCTGGTAAAGCTTAAAGGCCTCTTGATAAAAGCTAACAACTTTAGCTCACTCAAACTAGTTACTGATCCATCCATAACTAGTACCCTCCATTAGAACCCTTAATCTAAATTAAGTAAAATCCTTAGTCTCCTAAACCATCACGAGACTCAGGCTACTAAAACTTATTTAAGATTCAATTCAGAACACCTTACCATCGTGGATGACTTAATGCTGACCACCTGCTAACTACCTCTTTCTTATCTGTGATATCTGTCATATGTCTTCCTTAATAAAATTATGAAGTCTAATTCTATGACTCAGATTTCTGTTGTCAATATGAAATGCATAATCTACTCCCTGTAATAAATCAGAAAGAACCTAGAGATATTACTGTAAGCACTAACAGGTGAAGGTATCGTAGATCTTTCTCCGTGTAAAACCGACAAAACTTATTAGCGACTTTACAGAATAATGTGCCAATTATGAACCAGATAAATAGAGTTTATAACGCTACACTCACCACTTGCTCAGAAGGCCGTACTACGCTCACTTCTCGCTCAGAAGGCCGTACTACGCTCACTACTCACTCAGAAGGCCGTACTACGCTCACTACTCGCTCAGAAGGCCGTACTACGCTCACTACTCGCTCAGAAGGCCGTACTACGCTCACTACTCGCTCAGAAGGCGGTACTACGCTCACTACTCGCTCAGAAGGCCGTACTATGCTCACTACTCGCTCAGAAGGCCGTACTACGCTCACTACTCACTCAGAAGGCCGTACTACGCTACTTGCTCAGAAGGCCGTACTATGCTCACTACTCGCTCAGAAGGCGGTACTACGCTGACTACTCGCTCAGAAGGCCGTACTACGCTCACTACTCGCTCTGAAGGCCGTACTACGCTCACTACTCGCTCAGAAGGCGGTACTACGCTCACTACTCGCTCAGAAGGCCGTACTACGCTCACTACTCGCTCTGAAGGCCGTACTACGCTCACTACTCGCTCAGAAGGCCGTACTATGCTCACTACTTGCTCAGAAGGCGGTACTACGCTCACTACTCACTCAGAAGGCCGTACTACGC
>SSNR01000416.1:17064-32307 GCA_006937965.1 Callopanchax toddi | reverse complement strand
TAGCAGGTGAGAATAATAAGCAGAAATGATGGAAGTAGAAAGGCAGAGGTAGGATGGAAAGGTGCGGTTTTGGCAAGCATAACCTGAAGTTGCCGAAAGGTTCACTCCTTCAGAAGAGTAAACAACAGCATCGAGTCTTAAGTGTGCAAAAAACAGTACAGGCCATTTGATAGGCTAATAAATCATGCTTCACCTCAAAACACACACAAAGACAAGAAGAAGTCCAGTGAGAGAGCTACCATGCTTTCAGTTTAGTCTGGAAATGTGAGGACTTTTACAGACATCGCCACCTTGTGTCTGAAACGAAACACTGCAGGCCAGAGAGATGGAGTCCTTCTGCAACTTCAGGGTGAGCTGGGCTGGCCTGGACCAAGAGCTCCAGACTGGACCTCCAGGGGGAAGCAGCGAGTGTGTGTGTGTGTGTGTGTGTGTGTGTGTTTACACCTAAATACCTCACAGCACAGAGGGACACAAATCAACAAAAAAAAAACAACCAATATTCCTGAATAAAGTCCCCTCTCTCTCCAAAAAACCGTATTTCCCCATTGTTTTCCAGCATAAATATCTATTAAGAGACAGTGCTGTTAAATAAAGCCCTGTCACCTAAAAAAATCAACAAAAAACTTTAAAACATCCATCAATCAGGACGTAAAACAATGCATAAAGAGAACAAACAAAATAAAGGTCCCTTTAGTAAAATTACACCTGACAACACTGTGCAGACGCTCAAAGCCCAATCCTAAAACTGGTGCTAAAGTTAATGTTAAGTCGATATGTGTTGCTCTCATTCCCATTAACCCCAACAATAAATCAGTGAACTAATGATAAACAATTCTTGTACTAAATGTTCTGCTGCTCTGTCAAAAGGAATAACATCTTTCTAGATCCGCCTTCTGTCTCAGTCCTACTCAGTGTGTGTGAAGTTTAACATGTGCTTCAATAATTACACCTATTTATTTATCACTTAACACATTTAGACTTTTCCACATGGCAGACAAAACAGAGATGGGGAAAGAAAGGCCATTCAGGACCGCATCGCCACGGCGTCGTCATCAAAAACATGCTCCATCTGCAGGAGGGGCTGACATCACCTGAGCCCCAGCGCCATCTAGTGAAGGACGGACTGGAGGTGTTGGTCGCTCATCATTCAAGCTTTTAAGATGCTTTTTGATTTTGTTTTTTTCCTTTTAATTTAAGACAAATATATTTTCCCCACTTGTGTTTTCCAAGCAGCCTCCTCCCAGCTGGGATCCAGACTCCACTCTGACAACAGAGAGTAAACGCTCCCAAAACGTTAAAGTTCAGGCAAACCTGGAGGAGAGAGAGAAGCATTAGCTAAACAGCAGGTAGCGGAGCTGGTTGATCAGTTTTCTCAGGTAAATATAGGTAACTTTCTATCAATCTGGGATCAGTTACAGTTTAATCATAACCATCCAAACCAGATCAGAGCACATCGTCACCTCCACTGAACAGAATCATCATCATCACCATGATCAGACTCACAAATGGATGAAGGTACAGCGAAACCTGGACCAGCTTAAACCGGTCTAGTGCTCTCTGTGATCAGGGATTACTACAATGATTACTACTGTAAGTACTACTGTGAGCACTACAGGGATTACTACAATGATTATTACAATGGTTATTATAGCGACTACTATAGTGATTATTATAGTGATTAGTATAGTGAATATTATAGTAAATACTATAGTGATTACAACAGGGATTACTATAGTGATTAGTACAGTGATTACTACTGTAAGTACTACTGTGAGTACTACAGCGATAACAACAGTGATTATTACAATGGTTATTATAGTGAAAACTATAGTGATTATTATAGTGATTATCATAGTGATTACTATATTATTATAGTGATTACTATAGTGATTATTATAGTGATTACTATATTATTATAGTGAATACTATAGTGATTATCATAGTGATTACTATATTATTATAGTGATTACTATAGTGATTATTATAGTGATTACTATATTATTATAGTGAATACTATAGTGATTATTATAGTGATTACTATATTATTATAGTGAATACTATAGTGATTATCATAGTGATTATCATAGTGATTACTATATTATTATAGTGATTACAATAGTGATTATTATAGTGATTATCATAGTGATTACTATATTATTATAGTGATTACAATAGTGATTATTATAGTGATTATCATAGTGATTACTATATTATTATAGTGATTATCATAGTGATGATCATAGTGATTATTATAGTGATTGCTATAGTGATTATTATAGTGATTGCTATCTTACTATAGTGATTATCATAGTGCTTATTATAGTGATTACAATATTATTATAGTGATTACTATATTATTATAGTGAAAACTATAGTGATTATTATAGTGATTACTATATTATTATAGCGATAACTACAGTGATTAATATAGTGATTATCATAGTGATTACTATATTTTTATAGTGACTACTATAGTGATTATTATAGTGATTATCATAGTGATTACTATATTATTATAGTGATTACTATAGTGATTATCATAGTGATTACTATATTATTATAGTGATTACAATAGTGATTATTATAGTGATTATCATAGTGATTGCTATATTATTATAGTGATTACAATAGTGATTATTATAGTGATTATCATAGTGATTACTATATTATTATAGTGATTACAATAGTGATTAATATAGTGATTACAATAGTGATTATCATAGTGATTATCATAGTGATTGCTATATTATTATAGTGATTATCATAGTGATTAGTATAGTGATTATTATAGTGATTACTATATTATTAAAGTGACTACTATAGTGGTTATTATAGTAATTATCATAGTGATTACTATATTATTATAGTGATTACTATAGTGATTATTATAGTGATTACTATATTATTATAGTGAATAATATAGTGATTATCATAGTGATTACTATATTATTGTAGTGATTACAATAGTGATTATTATAGTGATTATCATAGTGATTACTATATTATTATAGTGATTACTATCGTGATTATCATAGTGATTACTATATTATTATAGTGATTACTATAATGATTATCATAGTGATTACTATATTATTATAGTGATTACTATAGTGATTATCATAGTGATTACTATATTATTATGGTGATTACAACAGTGATTATGATAGTGATTACTATAGTGATTATCATAGTGATTGCTATATTATTATAGTGATTATGATAGTGATTACTATAGTGATTATTATAGTGATTACAATATTATTATAGTGACTACTATAGTGATTATTATAGTGATTACTATATTATTATAGTGAATACTATAGTGATTATTATAGTGATTATCATAGTGATTACTATATTATTATAGTGATTACTATAGTGATTATTATAGTGATTACTATATTATTATAGTGACTACTATAGTGATTATTATAGTGATTACTGTATTATTATAGTGAATACTATAGTGATTATCATAGTGATTATCATAGTGATTACTATATTATTATAGTGATTACAATAGTGATTATTATAGTGATTACTATATTATTATAGTGATTACTATAGTGATTATTATAGTGATTACTATATTATTATAGTGAATACTATAGTGATTATCATAGTGATTATCACAGTGATTACTATATTATTATAGTGAATACTATAGTGATTATCATAGTGATTATCATAGTGATTACTATATTATTATAGTGATTACTATAGTGATTATCATAGTGATTACTATATTATTATAGTGATTATCATAGTGATTACTATATTATTATAGTGATTATCATAGTGATTACTATATTTTTATAGTGACTACTATAGTGATTATTATAGTGATTACTATATTATTATAGTGATTACTATAGTGATTACTATATTATTATAGTGACTACTATAGTGATTATTATAGTGATTACTATATTATTATAGTGACTACTATAGTGATTATCATAGTGATTGCTATATTATTATAGTGATTACAATAGTGATTATTATAGTGATTATCATAGTGATTACTATAGTGATTATTATAGTGATTACTATAGTGATTATCATAGTGCTTATTATAGTGATTACTATATTATTATAGTGAATACTATAGTGATTATTATAGTGATTACTATATTATTATAGTGAATACTATAGTGATTATTATAGTGATTACTACATTAAGTAATACAGAGTGTACTACAGTGACTAAAGCACAGAATGGTTTGGGTAAAGTTTTTCGATGAAGTGGTACCTCTGTAAGGAGAGTAACAATCAGGCTTTGCTACCTAAATGTTTTTCTACAGACCAGTACCACACAACCAGTCAGAAGAGGTTTGACTGCACTCCATAATCCATAATTCAACATTAAACAGCTTTCAGTCTCTTGTCAGTCAGTCTTAACTGGGTCTGGCTTGTCTGCTCACTGCAGTGGTGCAGCCGGAGCCCCTGAACAGTGGAAGTGCACATTTTGCCATTTGGCTTCACGGCGATGCCACACACGTGTCTCCTCAGACTGACAGGAGCGCGGCCGACCTTGGGCGTCGATGTACTGCGTCAGGCGAATGTAGGCGATGCAGGCGGCGTCTTCACCGATCAGATGGACATGGGGGTTGAGGATGGTGGTGTGCACTGGTTTGCTGTTTTTACTCAGAACTGGAAATGAGAAGACCAAATTAGTTTAATGCAATTATACTTAATTATACTTAATAAATCCTCCAACTATGGAACTTGCGATTCTCAAAGTAGAACTTATGGAAGTCCATCCCCTCCACTAGGTTTCCAAGAGCCTCTGGCTCAAAAGAAGTCAGTCCAGGGTCACACACTCTCCTGTGAGATGAAAAACGGCAAAAACAGGAAACAAAGAACTAATGGAGCAAATGGACAGAAAGCCCTTACATTATATCTAGAGTTTCTCTATTAAACTAAAGCATTTCCAACAAAAAAAAACTTACGTGTAAGCCTCAAAATCTCCATTGTTGATTGCTTCAATCAGCTGCTCTGTCATCTTTATTATCTCTTGTTTACGAGCTGAAAACCAGAAAAGAGAGGGAGAAACAACCAGAAGAGGTTACAGAGAATCAGGGATCCTCTGGAAGATCAACATGCACATCTCAAAGCACATGCTGCACCTCGACTCAACACCTGACGTTAAAAATAAACTCCAGTGACTTTTAATGTCATCCTGAACAAACACAGCACTTTTTAATGTTGACATCAAGAATTTCTAATGTATAAAGTGCATCACACTAAACCCTCAAATGATTTAAATCAAGATCATCTCACTGTGGACACAGAATCCAAATCCACAGTGGCTGTTTGCCCGCGGTCAACCTGCTGATGCTGTACGGTGTGAAAAGCTGTCGCTGACCACGGTGAACCATGTAGTGAATGTCTAATATCCAACTCTAAACTAGCTTCACCGCTGTGCTTTACCAGCTGTGACTGTATGATCAACCAGGAAGTGCTGCCTGTCTGATCGCCTCAGTCAGCACACAGCTGGGCTGGTGGTTGACCAATAGGAGAGGAGCTGATGGAATTTACCTCATCACAAGGAGTCAGAAGGAAAAATAAAAGAGACCACGAGGCCATTACAAAAAGAAACTTTAAACAGACAAAGGAGAAAATAGGAGGGGAGAAAACGCAAAGAGGAAACATTAGAGGAGGAAATTAATCCATTTATGATTAAAAAGAAGTGACAGTAAATTTAACAAACAAATAAAAAATTAATAAAAAAATTAATAATAATAAACTGTAAATAAAATAGATTGTGTTAAATAAATACAGAATATGAAAAAATAATAAAAATAAATAAAAAGGAAAGTAATCAAACAAGAAATAAAAAAGATACTGTTGGAAATGACTACTAATATTTTTTTATGTCACATTGTAATCAAATATTTTAGAAAAATACTTTATTATACTACAATATTTGACAGTTGAATTACTTTCTCACGCCATTTATTTATTTCTATGTGTATTTTGAAATATGGCAGGATCTGTCCTCCATACAAGTCAGCAGAAACGCTATTTACCATAATGAAGATGTGTATTTTTTCTACATCACATTTTCTTATCAGCTTCATTCAGTAAGGGTCACAGGATGAGTGGTGGGGGACACCCTGGACAGGTCACCAGTCCTGGACAGGTCACCAGTCCTGGACAGGTCACCAGTCCTGGACAGGTCACCAGTCCTAGACAGGTCACTAGTCCTGGACAGGTCACCAGTCCACTACTGGGACTTTATATTAAAGCGGCTCTCTGGAGCATTTTTCTCTGTATCAAAGTTTTCTAAATGTTCTAAATGATATTCCAGGTCTAAACTATGATCTATGGGTTGAGTTCCACAACATCTGTCATTCTGATGAAGACCCTCCTTCCTCCTAGAGACCCCTTTCCATTATTTCTTGCCGCCGACATTTTTCAGCCAATGAAATTCAAATGTCTGCATTCTCTCAACATGCACGCGCATCGACCAAACCTGTACCAGTAGGGGGCGCTGTCGTACAGGACGCTCCGTGTGTTTCTCTGTTTACCGTCTCAGCCGTTCACTGAGGACTCACGGCTCATTTCTACTAAAAACCTACCCATTCTCCAGCTAAAGATGGATTTATTTTTATTTTTAAACCTTTCACCTCACAGAATGGCAAGGCTTGACAGGGTTACACGTTTATTTTGGTCAGAAAGTTCATCCAGGGCCGAGTCAAGTTCAGCTTCAGAGTCCAGCAGCAGCTCTCTGCTAACAGAGCTAATATCAGAAGCAGCAGGGACAGAGAGGGCTCNGAGGTAGGATGGAAAGGTGCGGTTTTGGCAAGCATAACCTGAAGTTACCGAAAGGTTCACTCCTTCAGAAGAGTAAACAACAGCATCGAGTCTTAAGTGTGCAAAAAACAGTACAGGCCATTTGATAGGCTAATAAATCATGCTTCACCTCAAAACACACACAAAGACAAGAAGAAGTCCAGTGAGAGAGCTACCATGCTTTCAGTTTAGTCTGGAAATGTGAGGACTTTTACAGACATCGCCACCTTGTGTCTGAAACGAAACACTGCAGGCCAGAGAGATGGAGTCCTTCTGCAACTTCAGGGTGAGCTGGGCTGGCCTGGACCAAGAGCTCCAGACTGGACCTCCAGGGGGAAGAGAGAGGAGTGTGTGTGTGTGTGTGTGTGTGTGTGTGTGTGTTTACACCTAAATACCTCACAGCACAGAGGGACACAAATCAACAAAAAAAAAACAACAACCAATATTCCTGAATAAAGTCCCCTCTCTCTCCAAAAAACCGTATTTCCCCATTGTTTTCCAGCATAAATATCTATTAAGAGACAGTGCTGTTAAATAAAGCCCTGTCACCTAAAAAAATCAACAAAAAACTTTAAAACATCCATCAATCAGGACGTAAAACAATGCATAAAGAGAACAAACAAAATAAAGGTCCCTTTAGTAAAATTACACCTGACAACACTGTGCAGACGCTCAAAGCCCAATCCTAAAACTGGTGCTAAAGTTAATGTTAAGTCGATATGTGTTGCTCTCATTCCCATTAACCCCAACAATAAATCAGTGAACTAATGATAAACAATACTTGTACTAAATGTTCTGCTGCTCTGTCAAAAGGAATAACATCTTTCTAGATCCGCCTTCTGTCTCAGTCCTACTCAGTGTGTGTGAAGTTTAACATGTGCTTCAATAATTACACCTATTTATTTATCACTTAACACATTTAGACTTTTCCACATGGCAGACAAAACAGAGATGGGGAAAGAAAGGCCATTCAGGACCGCATCGCCACGGCGTCGTCATCAAAAACATGCTCCATCTGCAGGAGGGGCTGACATCACCTGAGCCCCAGCGCCATCTAGTGAAGGACGGACTGGAGGTGTTGGTCGCTCATCATTCAAGCTTTTAAGATGCTTTTTGATTTTGTTTTTTTCCTTTTAATTTAAGACAAATATATTTTCCCCACTTGTGTTTTCCAAGCAGCCTCCTCCCAGTTGGGATACAGACTCCACTCTGACAACAGAGAGTAAACGCTTCCAAAACGTTAAAGTTCAGGCAAACCTGGAGGAGAGAGAGAAGCATTAGCTAAACAGCAGGTAGCGGAGCTGGTTGATCAGTTTTCTCAGGTAAATATAGGTAACTTTCTATCAATCTGGGATCAGTTACAGTTTAATCATAACCATCCAAACCAGATCAGAGCACATCGTCACCTCCACTGAACAGAATCATCATCATCACCATGATCAGACTCACAAATGGATGAAGGTACAGCGAAACCTGGACCAGCTTAAACCGGTCTAGTGCTCTCTGTGATCAGGGATTACTACAATGATTACTACTGTAAGTACTACTGTGAGCACTACAGGGATTACTACAAAGATTATTACAATGGTTATTATAGCGACTACTATAGTGATTATTATAGTGATTAGTATAGTGAATATTATAGTAAATACTATAGTGATTACAACAGGGATTACTATAGTGATTAGTACAGTGATTACTACTGTAAGTACTACTGTGAGTACTACAGCGATAACAACAGTGATTATTACAATGGTTATTATAGTGAAAACTATAGTGATTATCATAGTGATTATCATAGTGATTACTATATTATTATAGTGATTATTATAGTGATTATCATAGTGATTGCTATATTATTATTGTGATTATCATAGTGATTACTATAGTGATTATCATAGTGATTGCTATATTATTATAGTGATTATAATAGTGATTACTATAGTGATTACTATATTATTATAGTGACTGCTATAGTGATTATTATAGTGATTACTATATTATTATAGTGAATACTATAGTGATTATTATAGTGATTACTATATTATTATAGTGACTACTATAGTGATTATTATAGTGATTATCATAGTGATTACTATATTATTATAGTGATTACTATAGTGATTACTATATTATTATAGTGATTACAATAGTGATTATCATAATGATGATGATGATGATGAATAATTTTATTTGAACATATCTAAATAACATAAATTTCAGCAAAATAAAATAACAATAATAATGAGAATAATACTTCAATGAGAAAAATAAAAATAAATAAATAAATGAATAAATCTTGATCATTAAAAATAATGATTACTATATTATTATAGTGATTAGAATAGTGATTATTATAGTGATTATCATAGTGATTACTATATTATTATAGTGATTACAATAGTGATTACAATATTGATTACAATAGTGATTATCATAGTGATTACTATCTTATTATAGTGATTACTATAGTGATTATCTTAGTGATTACTATATTATTATAGTGACTACTATAGTGATTATCATAGTGATTGCTATATTATTATAGTGATTACAATAGTGATTATTATAGTGATTATCATAGTGATTATCATAGCGATTGCTATATTATTATAGTGATTATCATAGTGATTACTATAGTGATTATTATAGTGATTATCATAGTGATTATCATAGCGATTGCTATATTATTATAGTGATTATCATAGTGATTACTATAGTGATTATCATAGTGATTGCTATATTATTATAGTGATTACTATAGTGATTATTATAGTGATTACTATATTATTATAGTGAATACTATAGTGATTATCATAGTGATTATCATAGTGATTACTATATTATTATAGTGATTATCATAGTGATTATTATAGTGATTACTATATTATTATAGTGACTACAATAGTGATTATTATAGTGATTACTATAGTGATTATTATAGTGATTACTATATTATTATAGTGATTACTATAGTGATTATTATAGTGATTACTATATTATTATAGTGAATACTATAGTGATTATTATAGTGATTATCATAGTGATTGCTATATTATTATTGTGATTATCATAGTGATTACTATAGTGATTATCATAGTGATTGCTATATTATTATAGTGATTATCATAGTGATTACTATAGTGATTATTATAGTGATTATCATAGTGATTGCTATATTATTATAGTGATTATCATAGTGATTACTATAGTGATTACTATATTATTATAGTGACTGCTATAGTGATTATTATAGTGATTACTATATTATTATAGTGAATACTATAGTGATTATTATAGTGATTATTATATTATTATAGTGACTACTATAGTGATTATTATAGTGATTATCATAGTGATTACTATATTATTATAGTGATTACTATAGTGATTACTATATTATTATAGTGATTACAATAGTGATTATCATAATGATTACTATATTATTATAGTGATTAGAATAGTGATTATTATAGTGATTATCATAGTGATTACTATATTATCATAGTGATTACTATATTATTATAGTGACTACAATAGTGATTACAATATTGATTACAATGGTGATTATCATAGTGATTACTATCTTATTATAGTGATTACTATAGTGATTATCTTAGTGATTACTATATTATTATAGTGACTACTATAGTGATTATCATAGTGATTGCTATATTATTATAGTGATTACAATAGTGATTATTATAGTGATTATCATAGCGATTACTATATTATTATAGTGATTATCATAGTGATCACTATAGTGATTATTATAGTGATTATCATAGTGATTACTAGTGAATATTATAGTGATTATCATAGTGATTACTAGTGATTATTATAGTGATTACTATATTTTTATAGTGACTACTATAGTGATTATTATAGTGATTACTATATTATTATAGTGAATACTATAGTGATGATTATAGTGATTACTATATTATTATAGTGATCACTATAGTGATTATTATAGTGATTACTATATTATTATGGTGACTACTATAGTGATTATTATAGTGATTACTATATTATTATAGTGAATACTATAGTGATTATTATAGTGATTACTATATTATTATAGTGATTATTATAGTGATTACTATATTATTATAGTGAATACTATAGTGATTATTATACTGATTACTATATTATTATGGTGACTACTATAGTGATTATTATAGTGATTACTATATTATTATAGTGAATACTATAGTGATTATTATAGTGATTACTATATTATTATAGTGATTACTATATTATTATAGTGAATACTATAGTGATTACTATATTATTATAGTGATCACTATAGTGATTATTATAGTGTTTACTATATTATTATGGTGACTACTATAGTGATTATTATAGTGATTACTATATTATTATAGTGAATACTATAGTGATTATTATAGTGATTACTATATTATTATAGTGAATACTATAGTGATTACTATATTATTATATTGAATACTATAGTGATTATCATAGTGATTACTATATTATTATAGTGACTACTATAGTCATTATTATAGTGATTGCTATTTTATCATAGTGATTACTATAGTGATTACTATATTATTATAGTGACTACTATAGTGATTATTATAGTGATTACTATATTATTATAGTGAATACTATAGTGATTATTATAGTGATTATCATACTGATTACTATATTATTATAGTGATTATCATAGTGATTATTATAGTGATTACTATCTTACTATAGTGATTATCATAGTGATTACTATATTATTATAGTGATTATCATAGTAATTATTATAGTGATTACTATCTTACTATAGTGATTATCATAGTGATTATTATAGTGATTACTATATTATAGTGATTATCATAGTGATTACTATATTACTCTAGTGATAACTATAGTGATTACTATAGTGATTATCATAGTGATTACTAAATTATTACAGTGATTACAATAATGATTATTATAGTGATTACTATAGTGATTATTATAGTGATTACTATAGTGATTATTATAGTGACTACTATAGTGATTATTATAGTGATTACATAGTGATTACTATATTACTCTAGTGATAACTATAGTGATTACTATAGTGATTATCATAGTGATTACTATATTACTCTAGTGATAACTATAGTGATTACTATAGTGATTATCATAGTGATTACTAAATTATTACAGTGATTACAATAATGATTATTATAGTGATTACTATAGTGATTATTATAGTGATTACTATAGTGATTATTATAGTGACTACTATAGTGATTATTATAGTGATTACAATAATGATTATTATAGTGACTACTATAGTGATTATTATAGTGATTACTACATTAAGTAATACAGAGTGTACTACAGTGACTAAAGCACAGAATGGTTTGGGTAAAGTTTTTCGATGAAGTGGTACCTCTGTAAGGAGAGTAACAATCAGGCTTTGCTACCTAAATGTTTTTCTACAGACCAGTACCACACAACCAGTCAGAAGAGGTTTGACTGCACTCCATAATCCATAATTCAACATTAAACAGCTTTCAGTCTCTTGTCAGTCAGTCTTAACTGGGTCTGGCTTGTCTGCTCACTGCAGTGGTGCAGCCGGAGCCCCTGAACAGTGGAAGTGCACATTTTGCCATTTGGCTTCACGGCGATGCCACACACGTGTCTCCTCAGACTGACAGGAGCGCGGCCGACCTTGGGCGTCGATGTACTGCGTCAGGCGAATGTAGGCGATGCAGGCGGCGTCTTCACCGATCAGATGGACATGGGGGTTGAGGATGGTGGTGTGCACTGGTTTGCTGTTTTTACTCAGAACTGGAAATGAGAAGACCAAATTAGTTTAATGCAATTATACTTAATTATACTTAATAAATCCTCCAACTATGGAACTTGCGATTCTCAAAGTAGAACTTATGGAAGTCCATCCCCTCCACTAGGTTTCCAAGAGCCTCTGGCTCAAAAGAAGTCAGTCCAGGGTCACACACTCTCCTGTGAGATGAAAAACGGCAAAAACAGGAAACAAAGAACTAATGGAGCAAATGGACAGAAAGCCCTTACATTATATCTAGAGTTTCTCTATTAAACTAAAGCATTTCCAACAAAAAAAAACTTACGTGTAAGCCTCAAAATCTCCATTGTTGATTGCTTCAATCAGCTGCTCTGTCATCTTTATTATCTCTTGTTTACGAGCTGAAAACCAGAAAAGAGAGGGAGAAACAACCAGAAGAGGTTACAGAGAATCAGGGATCCTCTGGAAGATCAACATGCACATCTCAAAGCACATGCTGCACCTCGACTCAACACCTGACGTTAAAAATAAACTCCAGTGACTTTTAATGTCATCCTGAACAAACACAGCACTTTTTAACGTTGACATCAAGAATTTCTAATGTATAAAGTGCATCACACTAAACCCTCAAATGATTTAAATCAAGATCATCTCACTGTGGACACAGAATCCAAATCCACAGTGGCTGTTTGCCCGCGGTCAACCTGCTGATGCTGTACGGTGTGAAAAGCTGTCGCTGACCACGGTGAACCATGTAGTGAATGTCTAATATCCAACTCTAAACTAGCTTCACCGCTGTGCTTTACCAGCTGTGACTGTATGATCAACCAGGAAGTGCTGCCTGTCTGATCGCCTCAGTCAGCACACAGCTGGGCTGGTGGTTGACCAATAGGAGAGGAGCTGATGGAATTTACCTCATCACAAGGAGTCAGAAGGAAAAATAAAAGAGACCACGAGGCCATTACAAAAAGAAACTTTAAACAGACAAAGGAGAAAATAGGAGGGGAGAAAACGCAAAGAGGAAACATTAGAGGAGGAAATTAATCCATTTATGATTAAAAAGAAGTGACAGTAAATTTAACAAACAAATAAAAAATTAATAAAAAAATTAATAATAATAAACTGTAAATAAAATAGATTGTGTTAAATAAATACAGAATATGAAAAAATAATAAAAATAAATAAAAAGGAAAGTAATCAAACAAGAAATAAAAAAGATACTGTTGGAAATGACTACTAATATTTTTTATGTCACATTGTAATCAAATATTTTAGAAAAATACTTGATTATACTACAATATTTGACAGTTGAATTACTTTCTCACGCCATTTATTTATTTCTATGTGTATTTTGAAATATGGCAGGATCTGTCCTCCATACAAGTCAGCAGAAACGCTATTTACCATAATGAAGATGTGTATTTTTTCTACATCACATTTTCTTATCAGCTTCATTCAGTAAGGGTCACAGGATGAGTGGTGGGGGACACCCTGGACAGGTCACCAGTCCTGGACAGGTCACCAGTCCTGGACAGGTCACCAGTCCTGGACAGGTCACCAGTCCTGGACAGGTCACTAGTCCTGGACAGGTCACCAGTCCACTACTGGGACTTTATATTAAAGCGGCTCTCTGGATTATTTTTCTCTGTATCAAAGTTTTCTAAATGTTCTAAATGATATTTCAGGTCTAAACTATGATCTATGGGTTGAGTTCCACAACATCTGTCATTCTGATGAAGACCCTCCTTCCTCCTAGAGACCCCTTTCCATTATTTCTTGCTGCCGACATTTTTCAGCCAATGAAATTCAAATGTCTGCATTCTCTCAACATGCACGCGCATCGACCAAACCTGTACCAGTAGGGGGCGCTGTCGTACAGGACGCTCCGTGTGTTTCTCTGCCGTCTCAGCCGTTCACTGAGGACTCACGGCTCATTTCTACTAAAAACCTACCCATTCTCCAGCTAAAGATGGATTTATTTTTATTTTTAAACCTTTCACCTCACAGAATGGCAAGGCTTGACAGGGTTACACGTTTATTTTGGTCAGAAAGTTCATCCAGGGCCGAGTCAAGTTCAGCTTCAGAGTCCAGCAGCAGCTCTCTGCTAACAGAGCTAATATCAGAAGCAGCAGGGACAGAGAGGGCTCTTCAGACCCTCGGAGTGTTGGAATAAGAGTGTGAACTGTGAGTGATTAAACCCTACACACTGAGCGGTACAGTTCATGTCCGAAGTATATGCGCCGCGTGCACGCGCGCACACGCGACCGGACGCGCGTGTCGAGATGTTTTGAGGAGGAGCCTTTGGACGCTAGATTCAAAAACTGCTCTCCTGATGAAATCCTCCGGAGTGCCGCTTTAAATGTAAATATAAAACTCCCCAGAAACAAACTGTTTCTTCACAAACTGAGCTCCACTTTCTCTCAGACCTCAGGGAGTAAACGTTCCATGTTGTTAAACCTGTCTGACTGTGCAGTGACGTTTCTCTGGGTAACTTAAGGATTCATTCGTCACTGGGGCCTGTCGTGTTCTCCAACTCAAAAACCCTTTGAATAAATTAAGATTTGAGAATTAGGCTTCTTAACTAAAACATGAGTTCAACTTTAGGATCCAGAAGCACCAATAAAAACAGCCTCAAATTCACATAGTTCAATTCACCCTCCTTCCCTCAG
>SSNR01000415.1:457833-520651 GCA_006937965.1 Callopanchax toddi | reverse complement strand
TGTTTGTATTCCTTATAATTTATTGTTTGATGTTAAAATCTCTACTTGACTATTGTTTAATCTTGACTTTAGCTGACTGGTCTCAAGTTCTGAAAAATATTTATTGCTGAAGAATGTGAACTTTGGTTTACTCCTTTTGATGTTTCTTACATTAATTTTATCTGTACAATATGCTGAAGTCAATAAAGTTATTATTAAAAAAATAAAAATAATAAAATAAACAGTAGCATCTTCATGCTAGCATGCAGAACGACATTAAGAGCTCTTAATAGGTCTTATACTCTGGTTTTCTTTACTTGGTTAGCATAATAATAAACCACTTTAAACCTGCTGGTATAGATCAGTATATTGCAGAAACATTTTAATTTTTAAATATAATCTGTAGCCAAAATTTTCTACGATAAATGTTGTTTCTGCCGCTTCTTTAAAAAATCCTTTGATTAAAATACATAATTGGGGGTAACTGATATACATTGTTGGTCAATATTTACTGAAAATAGCTCTGGAGATGAGAAAAATAATCGTTGTAGCAGTGTATCCTGCCAGAAACCGCTCTGACTGACTGACAGCGCTGAGCTGTTGGAACTATTGGAGGCTGCATGAACCACGTGACCGCCTGTCGGCGAGATCAAAGCGTGTCGTAACTTTCTCTTTATACGGCTTTGGTGTACACACACGGTAGGACCTCCGCTCCGACACACACACACACAGCATCTCCAATGCGCGAAGCAATGCGCCATTACGCACAGCTCGGTGCGCGCTTTAACACACACACAATCACAGTACGTCCGACCCACGCACGCAGCTCACACATGCCCAGTAGGGGTACAACGGGTCACAATCGATCCGTGATCTGAACAGATCGCCCTCTTTGGTTCAGGACTCGGTTTGCGATCCAGCTGGCTGCGCTCGCGCGCTTTACTAACTCCTCCCCGACCCGAGAGCTCGCGCTCTCAAGCTGCTGAAAAATAATTCCCCTCTGAGAAAGACGTTCATTTTGTCATCACATATCCAGTTCTCTCTGTCAGAATCAGTCATTTTAGTTGACCAGAACAAAAGATCACTGGTCGATTGTTGATCCATGATGCGTGCGTGCGCGGGGAGCTGCTGATCCTCCGTCCCTCTGTCAGCTGATCATCCTCTTCCCTGATGGCAAACCAGATTAACCAGTTTCTGCCTAAGATAACGTGTTGTTTTGGAATTTTATACAAGCTGATGAACATTAATATTAACGGTGCTCAGTCAGGAGGATCAGAACACCTTGATCGTCACGCCTCCTCACCTGCTGCAGATGTCTGACTGCAGTGAGGAAGAAACGGGTCATCGCTCTGTCAGACCAGAGAGGTGACTAGGAGAAGGCTTTTAATATTTAATTGGTTTAAATATGTTTAAATGTTTTATTTAAGCATCAGAATGACCTCATGAGTTAAAGGTTGTTTGAATTTATTGAGCATTAAAGCAGCTCTCTGGAGCATTTTTCTCTGTATCAAAGTTTTCTAAATGTTTTAAATGATATTTCAGGTCTAAACTATGATCTATGGGTTGAGTTCCACAACATCTGTCATTCTGATGAAGACCCTCCTTCCTCCTAGAGACCCCTTTCCATTATTTCTTGCCGCCGACATTTTTCAGCCATTAAAATTCAAATTTCTGCATTGTCTCAACATGCACGCGCATCGACCAAACCTGTACCAGTAGGGGGCGTTGTCGTACAGGACGCTCCGTGTGTTTCTCTGCCGTCTCAGCCGTTTACTGAGGACTCACGGCTCATTTCTACTAAAAACCTACCCATTCTCCAGCTAAAGATGGATTTATTTTTATTTTTAAACCTTTCACCTCACAGAATGGCAAGGCTTGACAGGATTACGCGTTTATTTTGGTCAGAAAGTTCATCCAGGGCCGAGTCAAGTTCAGCTTCAGAGTCCAGCAGCAGCTCTCTGCTAACAGAGCTAATATCAGAAGCAGCAGGGACAGAGAGGGCTCATCAGACCCTCGTAGTATTGTTGGAATAAGATTTGTGAACTGTGAGTGATTAAACCCTACACATTGAGCTGTACACTTTATGCCCGCAATGTATATGCGCCGTGTGCACGCGCGCACACGTGACCGGACGCGCGTGTCGAGATGTTTTGAGGAGGAGCCTTTGGACGCTAGATTCAAAAACTGCTCTCTTGATGAAATCCTCCGGAGTGCCGCTTTAAGCAGAAAAATGTTGAGCCAACAGCAAATCATCATCTTCAGCCCCCCCCCATGTGCGGACCAAACACCAGAGCCAGGTTCTCCCTTGAGGACATGTGATGACAGATTGTGTGCACCCCTAACTATAACAAATGTATTGATCAAAGTTATTATAACTGTGATGTATTTTTAATTCACTTGAATAGTTTGATCCTTGATTGATGGAGTTCAGTGGGTTTCATAACCTGACAAATCAAAAGGATTTATGTTATAACAGAGCAACAAGCAAACCTATTTTTCATGCATTTGTAATGTTTTATCTTGTATAAGTAATAAATTCAGAGTTATGTAACGTTAAGGAGTTGTTACAATTTATTTTACATTTAATTTGGTTACATTTTTAAGTTATCTGGCCCTTTGAGGCCAGCCATTATGCTGATGTGGCCCTCGGTGAAAATGAGTTTGACACCCCTGCTTTAAAGGAATGGACATCACCTCACCTTTTAGACCAGAGGTTTATATCATGTCGTTTTGGTCAAATCTGGGGGGGCATAAACTGCTGTGATCAGTTAGGTCTTAGATTTTGTGTTGTGACTTTTAAAAGGTTTTCTCTTGTAGTTCTTTGAGATAAATCATGTCAGAAGGTTTCAACTCAACAAAATTCTGAAGCTGATATCTATGGAAGACTGATCCTGACAAAATTGGCAATAAACAAGTAATTGGTTTGATAAAGTAGTCTCTTTGGAGACCAAAGAGCAGTCTGAGGACACCAGGGACTAAACTGTAGATCTACACAAGGCAGGGATGGGCTACAGAACAACAGGCTAACAGCTTGGTGAGAAGAAACAACTGTTGGATCAATGATTAGAAAATGGAAGAACCTACAGATGACTGTTAATCTCCTCAGACTGGAGCTCTATGAAGATCTGGTCTGGTTGAGGATCAGTGATCATGAGAAAGATGAGGGATCAGCCCAGAACTACAGGAGAGGACCTGGCCCATGACCTGAAGAGAGCAGGGACCACAGGGTCAAAGGTTACTGTTAGTAACACACTACGTCATCATGGATTAAAATCCTGCAGTGGGCGCAGGATTAACAAGCACAAGGAAACGGTTTATCAAATATTAATCTTCCCCACTGTTAATGTGCAAATCTTCACCAATGGAAGATGAAAAACCTTAAACTCGCCTTGAAACAGAAGTAAATTTCAGTGAAGGTTTAAGAACCCTGTGAGAACTCATCATGAAGTGCTTGAACTTGATTTGGACGTGTGAGAACCCTGAAAGTAAAATGCTGTGAGTTTTTCTGTCAGTGATGTTAACTCTTATGGTTGTTTGTGTTTTAAATGTTAAATAATTAAAGGTACAGATGTTGATGTTGACCGTATCTTTCTGGTTTCAGGTCTGGTCCGTGTGCGTCAGACTTTGAAAACCTTTCAGCCAATCGATGAGCTGAAGAAAGGTCCGTTCACGCTGCAGGTCGGAGTCCAGGACTACCGGCAGACCGATGCAGGGGTGGAGGTGGACGTCCGTCTGTCTGCTGCTTCCCGTTCTGGTTGTCCAGTGTGGGAGAGCATCCTGACACTACTGTCCAAAAACAAGCTCCATGAAACCAGACGATGCTTACAGTCAAACACAGGAAAGACCGAGGAGTATAACGGTGATTCTGACCTCCAGTTGGCATGGAAACCTCAATAGTTGTCTTAACATATTTACTGTAAATTCCAATGATGTGGGTTTTTCTGTTCTTGCAGGTCAATCAGATGAGCCAGTGCCAGACGATGTGAAGCAGGTGGAGCTCAGAGTTCCCAGGACTACTGACCTGCAGAGTGTGTGGTCTTTAATGGACTACTCCCCCCACCGGCTCCTCTCTCTGCTGACCTGGTTCAGGTCTCAGACAGCACCAGGTCTCTGGATGCTGTCTGTCTGCTTGGCTGAAATAGAAAAGCACAGAGGTAGGAAAAGCTCACTAGTAGCCGGTCCTGAATCTGAGCCGGACTCATCAGAACTTCTCATAGTGATTTCTTGCCATCAGGAGTTGGAGTCATCACGGCTCCTGTCCATGTCAGAGCCCAGTTTAAGGAGCCCCTGCTGATGCCAGGAAGAGTAATGATCAGGTTCTGGGAGGAAACAACACATGTTGGTCAGTCTTCTGCTAAAGGTCTGCGTTTCCACATGCAGCAACCAGGACACCACATCTCTCACATCGTGGGACTGATTTCTAGGTCCTAATTCACCTAAAAGGTTTCTATTTTTATCTCTGTCTAATTAAAATGCTAACATTGTTTTTGTTCTGTTTCATTATAAACACTGTAATTAGTAAACAAAGCAGCCATGTGTAGATGTAAATATAGGAAACTTCCTTATCCAGCCTTTCAGATAGGTTGTGTAATTAGACAGTTTATTATATAAACTATTATCAAATCTGTTTATGGTGTTGATCTTCATTATTGCGTTCTTAATTTTTGCAAATTTGAATGAGTTGTTGATACTTGTCTGGTTTTCAGCTGCAGTGGAAAACAGAAGGAAAATCCACTCAGATAAAGGAAAGAACCATCCTTCACTTTCTGTTCAGTTTTTAAAGGTCCCATTTTCTGCAAAACTCACTTTCTGAAGTTATTTTAGTCATATCAGTCCTAAAGACTGTGTATGTGACACAAAAGTGTTGATAAAATATTTTACCGTTTTCACTTCCTGATTCTCATTTTTGGAAATGTGTTTTGAGTTCATGCTAAAACAGGTGGTTTCAAAATCTTCCCCCTGCTGATGTCAAGAAGGGAAAAGACCACTCCTCTCTAGAGGACAGAGCCAATCACGAGCACCTTTGGCTACATGAGCCCACCCCCGCCCTTTAAAAACCACAAACGTTAGCAAACAGTCATGGTGAAGCTACAAGCAAAGCACGGCAGGCGCTTCATAGATGGTTGATCAACGAGCACAAAAGCCTTTTTTTACTCCCTTCGTCTGAGACCCTGAAGACCCACCAACGTCTTGGGAACACATGGACAGAAGAGAGATGGGCGGGGCTTAGAGAAGCTCAGTTTCTCAACTGCTCCGCCCATTTGAAAGGAAAGTTTAGCTTTAGGAGGTTGAATAAGGGGGTGGAAGAACAACAGCTGCACTTTAAGGGTCAGTTTGACCAATGCAGAGCTTTTACATGTTTTTGAGATGTAAAAGAAATGATTCAGAGTGGATAGAAAGTGCAGAATATGGGACCTTTTTCAGATTTATGTGGATAATACGCGTTTCTATTTTATTATAAAGTTAAAATATATGTTTTCAGAGCAGGTTTTTTATCAGATTAAGAGGAAATAAAGTTTAAGAGATTCTTCTACTTTTTAAAAAAATATCTGCTGTTTTTCCTTAAATAAGTTAGTCATCCCCTATGGGCAACCTTCCATACTAAATTGATATAAATAGGCTTTTTTTTTTTTTACAATTACCTGCCTCAAAACCCCTAAAGACGCATGTCGTTGCCTGACTTTTAGCAAAATATCCCAATAGCCACTGGATGGATTTTAATACAACTCTGGATAAACATTTATAATTGATTAGTATTATTTTATGAGTCAAAACAATTCAAAATGGCCCACAGCTTATTAATGCGAGGAAACACAACAATGGCTCTAATTCAGTTAGTTTTACATAAGGTTTAATATGTTGGTAGCTATTCGTCTCCAACAGATAATGTTCAGGATCTTGAGATATTTTGAAAAGTTTGTGCATGTTTTAAAATCAGCCAAATTAGCAAAACATCTACAGTTTTTACAATGAAATGATCTTTGTTTTAAACATCTCTGGCATTAAAAACATAGTGAGGAATAAGGATTTCTTCAAGCGGTTCTAGGCTGTTATTTAGTCATTTTTCCCAGTTATTAATATATGTTGTGAAAAATGTCTGTTGATTGATGATTTATGCTAGAGGATAAAACAGTCCTCCATGTATCTTCAGTTATGATTTTGCTCCATTAACAGGCATTTTCATGTTTATTTTTCCCTCAGCACGTGTTTAAATTTAAAGCAGTCAAATGTAATGAATTTAGATCTATTAAACATGGAGACTTTGTTCATATTGGGCTAATGCAGAACTCACCCCTACTGCGAGTCAGTCCCTTTTTAATATTTGATCGCTCCAGTATTGCTGTTTGAGCACAAGTTACACAGCTGTGTAGAGGTCTGTCCTCCTGTATTATTTATATGAACCCATTAAGCGCCTGGCGCTGGGAGAAGGGGCTTTTCATGCATCCCTGCACGGCTGAAACATTTCATTATAAAAGTAAAGAGATTGTTTCCAGAATGAAAGGCAGGAGAAACAAAAGCTACAGTCTGGCTGCATGGGAGATGCAGGGATGAAGGGACATCTCAAAAGCTCAAATAAAACCAAACTGTGACCAAAAATATGTGATGAGTTAAAGAGGAGGAGACGATATAGAGCTGGACCAAAGCAGAGAGAGGAAGAGGAAGTTTGAACCATCACGTCATCAACCATAACGATGAACTTGAGATCTCTGGTGAGCGAGCTGGATGAGCTTGACGCTCAGATGAGGATCCAGAATATCATGTGTTTCACTGGCAGCAGGATCAGATCCACACTCCAACGTCTCTCTGCCCGGCTTTCAGACTATATGAGCAGACAGAGTGGAAGAGGAGCAGAAAAAGCAAAGGAGGTTGATTAATAAAAAAATTTTTTGAGGGGGGCAGTGGAACCAGGGATCAAACTGCTGACCTTTAGAACATTGGATACCCACAGATCCATGGCCGCACCATCAGCGGTGCTTGTCAACAGCAGATGGTGTAATCCAGGACCTGCTGCTGTAGAAGATCATCTCTGCAGACCAGATACTGAACTGAGATCTTCATTCAACAACAGAGTGTCTTCAGTCAGAGGCTCCTTCAGATCTGCTGCAACACAGGAGATCCTTCCTGTCCATCAACAGGGTTCAATATGTGGAATTTAGTCATGCAAAATCCAAACCTAAAAGAAGAGAACTCTGGTCTAGACATAGTTTATGTGACAAAAGATTATTTCAGAAAAAGAGCCAAATCCAGGTGTTAACGCCGGTGTGACCTCAGAACACACACCGAGCTCTCGTCATCTCTGAGATGATGGGAGGGGGTGTGTAAACACTCTTTGTTTAAAGACGTCTGCAGACAGGAAGCACGCTGCACAGGGCGTCTCATCTCCACCATGTGAGTTTGATTTCAGCTACTGAAAGAAGAGTTCAGCTCTAAAGGCTTCAGGTAAAAGATTTAACACATAGATTTGAGAGAATGTTATGAGTGTGTCTGCTGTCAGAAGGATTGGTTATCGTAGTGTTATAAGTGATGCATGTTGAACAAGAGAAACAGATTTTTCAGGTTTTCTCTTCTGTCCAAAACAAAGGCTAAACATGTCATTTTCTTACTGAGTTCTGAGACTGTGTTCAGAATAAAGCTGTTATAACAATGCAGATGGTTTAGATTTACCTACTTGCGAGCTGCTCTTTTTCCATAACCATTCCTAGCTGAACTGGAGCACGCTTACATGATATTATTCATTTATAGGGTCCCAATTCTGTCATGCATACGAATCATTCAAGTGTAACAAGGTCAGTTTAAGCTTCTGTTCATTCAGCTTGTAAAGATTAAACTGGAAACACTTCCTAAACAAGCCCAGTCGTTATGTTTATTGTAAATAACTAATTATCCTATAATCTCTGTCTTATGTGTTGTGTTTAGAAAAGGAAACTGAATAAATTCTCCTGCCTAACCTCTCAGATCTATAGTTAAGGTGACGTGTGTGTATTTACCCTGTGTATTCAGCCTCTGCATGTGAAATGAGAAAAAGAGGATGTGTTTTATAGAGATGAAACTAAATTCTGTCTCGTCTTGGTTGGAGCGCTTTGCAGGAGTTCATCTGTCTCTACCTTCAAAGAGCTCCTCCTCAGGGAGTGCGAGTTATTTTCTGCTTCTTTTAAAAGTACCAGCCTCATTTCTTTATTCAGAGTTCAGCATTAACTGACAGCTTGTGCTCTATTACTGCTCTACTGTTTTTAACACCTCTATTATCAGTTACTGTCAGTAAAATCTGAATAATAATGACTTCAGCATCTGAATAAAAGACTGAGGTGAAAACACAAACATACAGGTTTTCAGTCATTCTCTTCTGTTTGGGATCACTGTCCTCCTGCATGACTTGGTTTTGGACAAACTTCAGCTGTTGGGCAGGTGGACTCACATTAGACTCCAAATAGATGACTTCATGTCCACTCAATGACTGCAAGGAGCCCAAATCATGAAACCACCTCTAACCTAGTCTCGTCTGTCCAAACGTCCTGCTTCTGGTCTTTTGGTTTGAAGTTTAGATTAGTTGGAGCTGTTTCAGGCTGCTGGAGCTGCAGGTTAAAAAGCTTTTTCTCCTCAAACCAGACAAACTCCTGGACATTCAGGATTCCAGTAACTGATCCTGGTATCATCTGGTGGACCACGTTTCATTTATGGTCATGACTGAATAACTGATTGAACAAAACAGAAAAAAAAAAAATCACATTTGTACTAGTGGAGGAACCTGAAACAGGCTCCTAACCCATAGCAACTCATCAGGGAAATCACAAAATCAGAGGGAAACAAAACAAACAAGACATAAATAAAAATATTTACATAATATTACAAAATTTTCCATAGAATTCATATTATGCCCTCAGTCAGTCCTTTCTGTGTAACCATATTAATGAGATGTAAATGTTTTTTGAAGATAATCACAGATTTATGACATTTTAATTGGTCAAAAAGACCGTTTTATAATTTGACTCTGAAAAATGAAACACATCTATTTTTATCTTTAGCTCTAAGAGGACATCAGTCAAATATCAATGACCCTAGTCATGTAGACCTCCTATTTTCTGTTTTTAAAAACACAATATCTGTAAATTTAACATGTCAGGGTCAAATAAAGAGACTTTTTGTTTTAAGATGCTTTATTATTATTGTTATAGCTCTTTTTGAGATTTTAACTATTGGATCTATATTAGTTTTGAATGCATTTCCCCAAGTTTCAGTATCAAACTAGGTTTTCTATAAGCCAGTATTTCACTAGGCTGCACAGATAATGTGCTGAGTTTTGTTGTAATCATACTGAGTTGGTACTTTTGCAAAGTGCATAACTTTACTGTTTTATTGCTGATTCAGCATTCTAGCTATTTTTTATCCATATGTTTTTGTGACTTTTTTTTCTGCAATTGTTCAGTTACTTTAAGAAATTATAAATCAAAATGTTCAGCTCTCTCAGGAATTTCCAGCTATGACTTTTGTTATTAAAGGCACACTGTGTAACTTTTTCATATTTTTAAATCTTTTTCTTGAGCCAGTATGTGCTGATATGACTCTTTACAGGGTTAATGAAAAGTCACTCAGCCTTATCTGCTGCTTGGATGCAGAATACCATGTTTGCAGTTTCTAAGTCTCTGGTCCGGTGCCCTGAAGTCTCACAAAGCCATGTATCTGTGAGGGTTAGGCTAACCCATTGTGGCTAGCTCATGATTTCTGCTTTTTTTTTCATCTCTCTCTGCTTGAACACAGCTGATTTCTTTGAATGAGTGATGAATCGCTCCAGTAGAAAGCAGTGAAGGCTGAGGAGACATTTCAGCAGTTAGATTTAGGTGTTTCTGATCATAAACAATGGTGCTACCGCTAACGTTTTTACAACAGTGATTAAAACAGACACTAGGGGGTGCTAAAAACAAGCTAAAACTGCAGCATGTCTTTAA
Source organism: Callopanchax toddi (assembly GCA_006937965.1). Classification (NCBI taxonomy): domain Eukaryota; kingdom Metazoa; phylum Chordata; class Actinopteri; order Cyprinodontiformes; family Nothobranchiidae; genus Callopanchax; species Callopanchax toddi. The sequence continues at coordinate 510,728 of SSNR01000415.1, read as the reverse complement.
TATATAATACTTAACCTTTAAGATATTAAGCTTTTTGACATTTTTGGCCCATTGAAACAGATGTTCAGCTTCTGATTGGCTGAACACACCTGATCCAGGTAATCAACAGCAGGAACAACAAAGATAGTTGGAAAACAAGCAGGGCTGCAGGCGGCTCTCTAGGACCAGGGTTCCATACCCCTGCCTCAATTCTTTCAAGTCATAAGTTGATAATTTCATCAAACTTCCACTGATAGATAATGACCAATGAAGCTGATTTATGTAAAAACATGAACGTGATGAAAATGGAAATACAACAGAATCATTTTGTAATATTATAGTGTCATTAATAATTAAAAGTCAGTTACTTTTCTATTTTTTCTCAGGGTGTAAATCCATGAAGAGACGAGGTGACGACACTGCCAGCATCTCCCTGTCGTCTCCTACTGGGAGCAGCGGCGTGCAGGTCGACCATGACTGTCAGCAGGTGGTTTGTAGGACAAAACCTGAGAATGGTCATGCTCTGGAAAATGATCCTAACACCCGGAGAGACCAGCTCTCCAGCCGAGGCGGTGCTCCAGAGGTCTCCAAAAGTCAGAAACAAAAGGCGAACATGACAGATGAGGCCGTCCTCAAGAAGTCCTTGTTGGTGGTGGATGTGAGCAGCCAGGTCTGCTCAGGGCCAGAGGACAACTCCTCAGGACTGCATGAGTCCCTCACTGAGTCTTCAACCATAACTTTTGTGGATGCCTACACTACGGACGAATCAGTGGACAACCACAGCCTTCGGGGTGCAGAGATAATTTATCTCAAAGAGTTTGTGTTGATAGACGATGATGAAGATGGGGACATGTCACTCAGAGAGAAAACAGTGACAGATCTTTCAATCATGGATGGGAGAGCTGCTGAGCTGGTGTGTGGGAGGCTGCTGTCCACCTCCAGTGGCTCCATGTCAGAGTGTAAAGATGAAGCTTCAGCTGCTGAAGCAGCTCCACCTGAACAATCTGAAGTGAAACACAAAAATAAACGCTGCTGTTTCTGCACCCTGCTGTGAGCCAGCAGGAGGTTGCAAGTTTGAAAACTAAGATTTTTTATAGAAAATGAGAAAACTGTTGGAGACCTCTCAGGTAAATGCCATCTTGTAAAGCAAAATGAAAAAATAAATCTTTATTGAATTGGAACAGGACAAGAAGAAGCCTAACCCTAACCCTCAAAGAGATGAAAAATATCTTAACTACTGTGTTGTAAAGTCTGATAGAAGCCTGTCAGAATGACCTGAGGTAGAGCTCCTTTTTACATTGTGGGTGTAAAAGTCTCATGCTGAACAAGCTGCTCAGAGCTCCTACAGCCTCATGTGGGAGGTGTTGTCCATGATGGATGTCATCATAGGTAACATCCTCTCCTCCTCAACCTGCTGGATGGACCTCAGCAGACAGTCCAAGACAGAACTGACCCTCTTAACCAGTCTGTTTAATCCCCCCCTGTAATTCCACCACACCAGCAGACCACAGCATAAAGATAGCAGACAGTATCACAAAGTCCTTAACAGATTCCTGTTCACCCCAAAGGATCTCAGCTGCCTCAGCAGGTGAAGACCACTCAGACCCTTTTTGTAGAGCCTCAGTAGTCATGGAGTCCAGTTTGTTGTTAACACCCAGAACCAGTTACAAACCCTGGATGTGGTGAAATGTGGGTTGACTTCCTACTGAAGTCAATCACTAGTTTCTTCATCTTACTGATTTGAAGATGGTTTTGCTCACAGCTGTGTTCCAGTTCATTCCCCTCTGACACCTGATCAATGATGGCTGCATCATCTGAGAACCTCTAGAGGTGACAAGTTTAAAAATGAAGTCAGTGAAGAGGAAAGGGGCGAGTACTGTTCCCTGTGGGGCTCCCGCGCTACAGACAGTGCTACAGTCTCTGAACTACAGGGGTCTCCTGGTGAAGTAGTCAATAATTCATATGGACAACTGATGGCCCACTCCCACTCCCTCCATCTCCTCCGTCAACACTAAGGGCTGGTTTGTATTGAAGGCGCTGAACATCAGTGCTCCTGGTGCTCTCCAGGTGAGAGAAGGCCCCTTCTCACAGGGATTTTATTTTCTGTTTAACGTTTCAGACAACAGAAATCTTCAGATGTGTGTAAATAGGACAAGGGATCGTATTTGATCATTTGCTTAATACTTTGATTTGCAGCTTAAACCTGAAACTTTTACAAAAGGTAAAAAAGAACAAAGTTACAACTGTTTATATGTTAAAAGTAAATACAAACAAAAAGGCAACTAAATAATTGATTAAAACATTTTTTAAATTAAAATAAATCACTGAAATTAAAATATTAGAGTACAAACATTTTAAAAAGTCAACTAAATAACTTGAAAAAATATAAAAAGTAGTTTTTTTTTAAAGTCAATTAAATGAAATAATTTTAAAAATCAAAGGTTGAAAAGTACAAATGCTTAAAAAGTATATCTACAAAATATCAATATAAACATCCAAAAAAGTATTTTATTAACCACTACTCAGTGGTTGAAACTTTAAAGTGTTAGCTCTAATGGGTCATAAGCGTGTTTTTTCTCTTTGTACTGATGTATGCATGTTTGTTTGATATGAATCTATTACTGCTGTTCATTTTAATAAAGTTTGAAAAAAGAAAAGAAGCGCGCCTTTCCCTTTAAAGCCGCATTTAGGGTGTGTGTGTGTGTGTGTGTGTGTGTGTGTGTGTGTGTGTGTGTGTGTGTGTGTGTGTGTGTGTGTGTGTGTGTGTTGGCCCTGTCCTTAAGAAACTGGTGTGAGGTATATCCTATCTAATGACAGCAAACCCCCAGTTTGGACCCTGCTGGGCTAAGAGATAGAAGCTCACCAGACTTATCTCCCACTCCCATAGCTTAACTTACACCCCTACACCACACACACACACACACACACACACACACACACACACACACACACACACACCCTGCCACAATAGAGTTCCTGTAGTTGAGCCATACATGCTGGCGTTTTAGCATAAAGTACTCATTAAATATTTCTTTAAGTTATTTACTTATTACTTTGTGTCTTTAAACACAAAGGGAGCTGTTCCAAATAATATTAGTGGTCAAGATTCAAAAATTGACCAAGTGAGTCTTCAGCATGTCGACAGGAAAAAACACATTTCAGTGGAGAGTTTTACACATAAAAGTCACACACACACACTGAATAACATAATATAACATAATGTAATATAAAAGTCCATTTAAAAGTAGAATTTTAACACAGAAATAAAACGTTGAAAGTGGGTCTTTATAGTTATCACTCTGAGCAGAAACCCACCAGGTATGTTTGTCTAAATATAGCCCTTATCAGCTCCACAGCATGAGTGTGCAGTTTACCAGAGCAGCTCTGAACCAATCACCAGCTGCAGCGGCTGAACGTGTGACAGGTTGATGGGTGAAGCCTCACAAGCAGCGGCTGAAAGAGGATCATTGAGAAAATGAGTCCTTCCCAAAACTGACCTCCTCTCACTCACTCTCAGCAGCCTCTCAGAGCTGGTTATCAAACACGCTCAGCACCACAACGGTCCACAAGAAGGAAGTACAGAAATAAAAAAAGAGGAAGGGGTGAAGAGATGGAGAGAGTGATGAAGTGAAGACAGCTACTGGGAGCCTCTCAGCCAGGATGGATGAAAGAAACAGAAGAATGATTCTGTTTTTTCTGCTTGTTGGAATTTCAGGTGAGACTAACTGGTAACACCTCGTCCACTGACCCATCTATAGGTTTATATGTTCTGCATGTTTTAAATATTCTTGTATGTTATTGTATTACACTTCTTGACTAGCAGATGTTCCTCCAGGTGTTTTATCAGAGGTCCAAACTCAGCTGGACGTGTGTTCAACCTGCCACGCTAACGCCACATGTGAGGACAAGTCAGACGGCTCTGGAAAGGTTTGTAACTGCAAGTACGGCTTTGTCGGGAACGGAAGAACCTTCTGTCAAGGTAGGAGAGATGTTTATTTTTCATGTGAGATATCACTATACCAAATACTAAAAACTACAGAACTTTAGATTCTTCACAAATCTCTTCAATACATCAAACAAAAAGTTTAGAACCCAACACTGATCCTTGAGGAACTCCTTTTAAACATAAATGTATAAAAGTCAAAAGGCTTTGTGATAAAACAACACATTTAACTCTTTAATGATCTGGTTCTCACACACACACACACACACACACACACACACACACACACACACACACACACACACACACACACACAGAGAGTTTTTAACCTTATTAACAAAAACAGTTGACTTTGGCTTTATTTAGGTTTATTTATTTAGGTTCTAATTTTATATGTTGTTATAAATATTTTCATTATCAGACAAAGATGAATGCCAAATAGGAGCCAATAAGATCTGTGGGCAGCAGACCACGTGCCACAACACCTATGGTAGCTACTACTGCACCTGCCTGTCTGGCTACAGCCCCTCTAACAACATGGCTGTCTTCATCCCAAATGATGGAACCCACTGCCAAGGTGAGTTCTGGGTGGACATGCAGTGAACCTAATAAAAAATAACTGGACCTGTAATCAGTCAAAGATAACCTCACGTTTACAAAAACACTCAACAGGCTCCATCACAACATGGAAAGCCTGTGTGTAAACACTCAGTCCACCCTCACTGTTATGAGATTTAAGGGGGATCAGCCAGAAGCTGCTGATCAAATGCATTGATTACTGATCATCAGAGTGAGACAACTCTATGAAAGGTTAAAGTTCATGACAGGACAATTAGAAAAAGACTCAAGTTTGGCATGCTTTGAAGGACTGCAGGAAAAGTCTTTTCTCTCTATAATGAACATGGCAGCACAGCTTAGGTTTTGTTTTTTTTTGAAGACACATCTGGAAAAACCTCAAGATTTCTAGACCAATGTACTGTGGACAGATAAGATTCTTACCCATAATGCACAGCTGTTGGCACGCTGCTGGAGGGACGATGATCTGGGCTCCTCTCAGTCAATGAGTTGACCATGAACTCCTCTGTAGACCAAAGTTTTCTAGAGTCAACGCTGAGTCCATCTATCTGACGGCTGATTGGTCCAACCTGGATCATAAGTCAGAACCATGATCCCAAACCTAACAGCGGATCTACAACAGAATGACTGGGGGAAAAAAAAGACAAGAATCAGTGATCCAGTCCAAGTCCAGACATCTAACTGACTAATGCTGCCATGTTCCAGAACTGACAAAGCTCCTTGGATGAGAAGCAAAACGTTTTCGAGGAACCAAAAAAGTCCAGTTGCCTTCAGCTGAACCCACTGGGATAAACAGACAGAAACCTCTGCAGGTTGTTTGTTGGATCATTTCTATTTTCATGGAACTGATATTGACATGATGGTATAGTTGTGTGATGTTTTTCACTTGAGGTTAGATAAAAGCAGTTGTAGCAAGAACTGATTGTGTTCATTACTTTTTGATGTGTAAACTAAAAAAACGTTAAAAAGTGGACATTCTCCTTCCTGTTAGGTACCGTTCAACAATCTCATTTCCCTTTGGTTTGTCAGATATTAACGAGTGCAGGATCACAGGGCTGTGTGGAGAGGGAGGTCAGTGCAGGAATACTGAAGGCAGCTTTGACTGCAGCTGTCAGGAGGGATACAGCGTCTACAACGGGGAAGAGCCTTTTCACCCACAGAGGGACGGAGCGTCCTGCAGAGGTAACAAACATTCATGAGAATCACAAACGCCTTTCAACACACTTCTTAATGTAGATCATGTGGACAAGAGGCGGCAGCTTGTTTCTGTAGCTGTTTGGTTACAAGGGATTTTTATTTTGGGAAATTTTCTTCTTTTATTGAAGATGCTGCTATTTTGAATGATTTTGTTCTGATGCTGTGCTGCTTGAAGGATTGTTGCTGTTAATTTCTACTTGTTATGGTGTGTAACCTCAGAAACAACAGACTTGTTTACAAGAGGGAGCAGCTTATTGATATAACCAAATAAAACCTAAACTCAGACCCAAAATCCCAGACAAGTTAAAGAGGAGGAGGCGTGGCTGTAGAGCAGTATACTTTCCCTCTAGGATTAATAAAGTATTTCTTATTTGATTTGATTTCACAGTTTGTGGTTATTTGTACTCTAGGAATAAAGGAGTGTGCATTTGTTTCTGAAAATTCAAATCAATTCAAATGATCAGAGGAGGGAATATAAATCTAACATTTTGTTCTTCCCTCAGAGGTGGACTGCGGCCCGCCGGCTGCAGCGGAGGACACCGTCCTGCTGCCTGTCACCAGAACCGTGTACGGCAGCGTGGCCACGTTCACGTGTGACGAAGGCTTTGTGTGGAGGAGGGGAGACAACAGCTCTGTGTGTGGAGCTGACGGCTTATGGAGAGGAGCCACTCTGGTCTGTGAAGGTAACATCCTAAACTAAAATAATAAATGAAATGAGATTTATGTTGATTCACGTTACGAGGAACAATTATTACAATTTGTGTGAAAACTAAAGGAGAATGATCTAACAATGCCAAGACTTATCAATGAAATATAACAAATGTTTGATAAAATCATCACAATTAAAACTAAAGCTATGTATTCATGCCTCTCCTTAACAAATATTTGTAAATAGAAATAATTTTGGGATGAACATTGAACTGATCACACGGACTGAAACCACACTGAGGACTCACACAAGTTGTAGCTCAACTCTTTATCTGTCAAACTAGAACATGGTGTGTAGAGATTAGATTCTATTTCCACCCTCTGTAACACAACTGCATGTTTGTGTCTGTTTATTATGATCACTGTGTGATGATAAAGCCTTAAACATGCACTCAGATGTGACTGATTCAGTAGTAATGCATGTTTGTGGTGCCTGTTTCTGTTCCCGTAGAGATCTTGTGTGGAAATCCTCCTTTAATTGAATCCACTGAGCAGCGGTGGAACAATAAGTCCTCCCCTGGCAGCGTTGTGCTTTACTTCTGTAAAAAGGGGTTTTATAATAAAGGAGGCTATAATGTGTCCACCTGTAATAGCAATGGTCACTGGACTCCTGCAACGTTGTCATGTCAAGGTAATCTACAGTGAAGGAATTATCTTATTTTCATATTTTTTCCAGTTAATTTCATTCATTTTAATGACAGCTGTGCCTTTTCTACCATCACAAGTCAAATAATCCACCCACTTTCTGTCCATCACAACACAATGTTAGAAATAATAATGAATTGAGTTCTATTTTTAGATTTTTCTTGTAATATGTGCTGTCGTAGAGATGTTGTGTGGAGACCCCCCCGCCGTGCTCCACACTGTGCAGGTGTGGACTGGCAGCTCCACCCCTGGCAGCACAGTGAGCTACTCCTGTAATACAGGATATTTTCCCCATGGGGGCAGCAGTGAGTCGGTGTGCACACAGAACGGTTACTGGACAGAACCTGACATGTTGTGTAAAGGTAATATCTTTCTAAAAAAAAAAACTGGTTTCTTTTTGTGATTCTCTTCATAAACCACTGCTGTGATCACCCTGTAGAAGTGGACTGTGGAGAGCCTTCGCCCATCCCCCACTCAGCCATGCTGTGGGATGGGAGCTCCACTGTGGGCTCTCAGGTTATGTATAAGTGTGACCACGGCTACTTGAGCGATGGAGAAGGACACATTTCAGTTTGTGCTGCAAATGGAGAATGGGATCAAAGCTCTCTGTCCTGTCAAGGTGATGATTATTCATCTATTACTCACATCCAGTCACCTCAGAGTAAAGTAGCTATCCACTGCTGCCCCCTGGTGGAGGATCTACAGGTGGAAAGGGTCAATTTGATTTGTTATTACTATTATATACAAATTTGCACAAAAAACAAAACACTATCATAGAGTTGTTATAACAATAGCCAATAAATTGTTCAGTTTTTAAAACTACAATTTTTATTGCTAATATTCCTTTAAGGGGTTAAATATTTCTGAAATTGTGTGAATCGTGTCATCGCCTGTCTTTATTAACAGCATTTCACTGCTTTATGTTTTTGTTGTAGAAATCAATTGCGCGGAGCCTCTTTTCATAGAGCATGCTAAAATGTTTTGGGATGGCGCGTCGCATGTTGGTAGCGTGGCGTTTTACCAGTGCGAGGAAGGATTTCTCCCCAGAGGCCTGAGGAACCACTCAGGATGTGGAGACAGTGGACTGTGGGAGGAGATTGATCTTTGGTGTGAAGGTGCAAATTTTATAAAAACAGAAATTACAATTTTAAACAAACATTTTGTAAAACTTGTGAACTATCAGTCATTATGAGCTCAGCTGAAGAAATACTGTATATTTATCAGACTGATTTCTTTTCTTTCTGTTCACTCTCATTGTTTGAATGCTGACTCGACACTCATTCTTCTTCTACAATTATTAAATAGTTTCAACATATTATACATCAAAATGTTCAGCTCATTCTGAACAATCCAGCAGAGGATTTTGACATTAATACATTTTAGATTTTTGAAGATATTTATCTTTTTGTGAGATTTGTGGGCTTATTATCGTTGAACTGTTTCAAATGTTTAGTTATACTTTGTGCTCTTTAAATGTCATCATCATTTCAACATACATCCACCTAGAAATCTTATTCAAATTTTAAACACGCCTCAAAACATTACACTATGATATATATAAAAGCATTAAATATCTTTTACCAGTTTTGTAAAATAAGTCTGAGGTATTAGACATTTTTTTCCAATATTGTGCAAATAAACTTTTATTACATATGACTCTTATTTACACAACCTTTGTAATACTGGCACATATTAAACATCAAAACGCAGCGATTTCAGTAAACGTACCCCTTATGACTGGTTTCTTCACAACCTGCATCTTTAACTGTGTTCAGTTTTTAAAACAGACTTCTTTCCTTCCTGTTTTTTCCTCCAACTTTCTGTCTAGAAAAAATGAAGTTCTTGTAGAAATGTTTGAATGCTGAGTTCTGGAAGATTTTGTGGAAAACTTCTGAAGACCTGAGCTGAAGTCAAACTTTTATTTTTATCTGATTTAATTTGACAAATAAAGATTAAGCAGATAAAACCTGATAACACAGTGGCTGTTTATAATAAAAGCTGAGGTAAATAACTTGAAGAACAGTGGGAAATTAGATAAAGGGTCATGTTTGTGTCTTGCTGCACTCTGAGATGATTCACATTTGTATGCAGAAATAAACTGCGGCCCCCCCAAACCTTTGCCCAACACTAAGCTCCTGTGGGACCGTAGCAGCTCAGCAGGCAGTGTCGCTCTGTATGAGTGTGTGGATGGATTTTACCAGGAAAACGGACATAATGTTTCAACATGTTTGCTATCAGGAGAGTGGGGGGAGGTTTCAGTAAAGTGTACAGGTAATTGTGTTTAGATGTCAACGTGTTTGTATTTCTCCTTGCATGTTTCTGATCTTGTTACTGACACGTTTCTGCTCCTGAATCTAATCCTGCATGTTGTGATTTTGCATGGATACATGTTGGGAGTTTCTGCCAACCTCAGAAGCTGCTTGATTTCCTTTCTTCAACAGACGTCCTGCAATGATCCCAAGCATTCAGCGCAAAGACAAGCATGATCTGATGTGTTAGTAGTGCATGTGCTTCATCCTGATACGCTCATAAGGAGGACTCCAGGATTAGCTCTTAACACTTGTTAGTCACGTTTTTCTGTTATCTTTGGATGAAACCAAAGGATGTGTTTCTATGATGGGATTTCTGAATAATTGCTGATGTCTTTCCAGCTAAATGTGGCCCGATTCCCTTCCTCATAAACGCAGAGGTCGTGTGGCACAACAGGAGTGTTGTGATCCATCGCTGTGCAGCAGGGTATCACAGCTGGAGGGGCAGTAATGTGTCTGTGTGCAGCAGCTCTGGAGCGTGGCAGAGAGCTTCTCTGAGATGCATCGGTGAGTTTGAAACAGTTAAACTAATGAATGGCTTCTTATCTAGTTTGCATTTTTAACAAGTTTGCCAGTAGTTAATCTTTTGTAGATTCTTGCAGTGATGTAACATTATGTTTCTTTAAATGGCAGAAATTTTGCCACCTATCAGCCAGCTTGTAATCCTTAATGGAAACTGTCTGCAGTGGAGAGCAGAAAAGTATGAAGACGATATTGAGGTTTATAAGGTAAGACTTCATGTATGAGGTGTACAGGTCATCTGGTCCCTGTACAACCAAAATCAGAGCAAACTGGAACTGGAAACTGGAAGAAGGAGAATGCTCCCTCTAAGTTGGGAGTGAGTCTCTGCTTCATGCAGAGGTATCTGTGTGTTTTGTTTGAGTGAGCAATGGAGTGATGGATCTGGCTTCATCATCAGTAAGGAGGGCATTGCTCCAGGCTGTTGTGATAAAAAGGAGCTGAGCTGAAGTTAAAGCTACTGACTTACTGGTACATCTACACTCCTGTCCTCACCTATAGGATGTGGTTTATGAACAAAAGAGCAAGACCCTGAATAAAAGCAGCTGAAATAGTTTTCTTCAGCAGGGTGACAGGCTTAGCCTTAAGATACTCAGAGCAGAATCACTGCTCCTCATCAAAAGGAATCAGCACAGGTGGTTCGGGTCTCTGATTAGGATGCCTCCTGGTTGACTCCCAGTGCTGGTTTCCCAGGAAAAAACAGGGAAGACCTAGAACTCACTGGAGTCCTTGGGACGCCCTGTGATCCCCCTGGGGGAGCTGTATAACATCATTAGGAGGAGGGATGTCTGGACCTTCCTCTTGTTGCGTCCTTGATCTGGATGAGAAGAAAACAATGTGATGGTTGGACTGCGGTCAGCAGACATCTGACTGAATGAACTGTATTTACTCATTCCAGGTGATGTATACTGGATTCAGAGACTACCAAAGGTCATTTCGAGACAAAGGAAAAAGCTTCCTGAGGTCCAGATCTGATCAGCTGAAACTCTGCCTCCACCTGCTCCCAGTAACAAACTACAGCATCTCAGTGACTGCAGCATCAGCCAGATTCACCACCACTATCACCACCAACACCAGTCTAACAGGTACCAGCTAATGTCATCGGTGTCAAATCTAAAGGTTTTAACTCAAAATTATTTTTATATTCTAAACTGAACGACACACATGTTTATAGAGCCTCCAGCACCAGTTGTTTACTACACAGAGTACGAGAGTCCAAACCCAACGTTAAGGCTGCAGAGATCACCGAACACATTAGACCCGCTAAGGTAACCTCATCACCAGCACCGTGAGTCTCACTGTGGCTGGATGAGCCGAGTCACAGGACAGAGAGTTATTTAAATTCTGTTTAACATTTCAAACATGGTCTCTAAAATATTTAAAATTTCAGACATTTAAACGAGCTAAATTATTTAAAACTCTGAACAAAAATCCCAGTCATGAAAATGAACCTCCATCTGGTTATTCTGGTTTAAAGGATGATGTTTGGGTCGTCCCAAAGAGGCGTTCTATCAGTTATTTATCTACAGTGAGGACCACGCCCACTGATCACATCACTCAAAGCAGGTGGAGCCTCTAGAATCAGGAAGCTGTCCTTATGGCTGGTCAGATCTGGAGAGACACTGCTGCAGACTGATGACAAACTAGTTGCTGTTTAAAACAACTTTTGCTCAAAAAAGTAAAAACATTAGAACTCTGTTAGTAACCCTGTACAATTTAGCATGAGACCGTTTGTATTTATGGTTGTTGATGCTGCTGTAGTACAGTAACATAGTACTGTACTGAGTTTGTCTCCTATTTCAGTTCTTGAATATAACGGGGGCTGCTAACTTGTCACAGATCTGAACAGGGCGTCTGCAGCTCCTCGTCCTGTTATGACGAGCTGCACAGGCGATACTGTCTCATGCTGAATTCTAGAGGTTTGCAAACTTGTCATATTGACAGGGGATGCATGTAAATGGTGCACATGTGCACCTAAAATTATGTGTACCAGTTCTTTTGCCGTTATGCTCTTTGTGAAATGCACATGCTCATTACAAGCCTGTGCCTGATGCTGCCTGGTACCACAGGGGAACTATACCTTCACCACAGCAGCTTGAACACCGTACTTTAGTATACAAGGCCTGAGTGCCAAACATCAACGCCTTGAGTTTGACTGTTAATTCACAGATCTGCAGCAGTGTCAATAGAACATCACTTCAAAATGATCCAAACATCTCTTTAACTCTGGTTTTCTCCTCTTCTCTCTCTTTGTCCATCTCTGCATATGATGCCAGCCCAGTCATTACAAACTGATGGGTTAACTATAACATAGTTAAATGTTGCATTCTGTGTTTTTGGTTTGGCAGTTTGTACCAAATCTTTGTGCTTCCTGTAGAGGGGATCATGATGTTTGACTGTTCCTCTCCTGCGAGCTTAGACCTCCCTACCACATTAAATTCACCAGCAGAGTACATCACAGCACAGCTCCATGTCCAAAGTGTCGGGACAAAAATGAACTTTACTGTAGGGGATGGCCTCCTGTACGGGGGCTTCTACAATGAACCACTGGAAAGTGGCAGAATCTACTATATCATCCTACGAGCTGTCAGCCAGTGGAAAACGGTGAGTTGTAGCTGTTGTATGTTGCACTATGAAAAAGATTATGCCTTAAAAATTGCAATAAATTTCATCTGGATATTTTCTGTCCAAGGATTCTAAAAGTTGCTGTGTTCTGTGGGCTAAAATAACAGGTGAGTAACCCTGATGTGTAGTCCTGAGTCTGAGATTGAAGGGAGGTTTGGGTCATGTTTAAGTGGCGTTCTATCAGTTATTTATCTACAGGAAGGACCTCACCCACTGATGACATCATTCACAGCAGGTGGAGCCTCTAGAAACAGGAAGTAGTCCTCTGATCGGAGCAATAATCATGGATATTCAGATCAGAAGAGACTGCTGCATATCGATCACAAATCAGTGGCTAATTTTCAGATATTTAAAACATCTGCTCTGAACACTATATCACCTGTTGGTAAACTTCTACTCAGGGGTTTTCAACTAATCTGCAACTTTTCAATGTCGTCAGCACCTCCAGGACTTCAAATATATAAACATTTACATTTTAAAAACAATCAACAAAATAAAAATAATTGAATAAGTTAGTTTCATAACTATTACTACTATTCTATCAATATTTGCATCACAATACATGCCGTAATTGAAGAAAAGGGAGAGAATCCTCATCAGAACTGTCCGCATCTTCACAGAACCTTTTGTTTGAGCTCATCTACTTCAATCCTGCAAATTTGGACATATTGTCATACTTAGATGTAGTCACAAAATACAAGCAAGGAAAGTGAAAGAGCCACACTTACGTGTTATTCCTCAAACCACTGGCTGCTTCCTCATCAGGACAGTCAGACTTGTCATCCCCTGCCATAGTCAGGGAGTGCATACTGCAACCACAGTGAGACAAGAATAAAAATAATAAATAAAAATCTGTTGGTCAAAGAGCAAAGACTACAGGCTCTTCAAGAAGTGTCACTGTATAATGCAATCGAACCTGGCTTCCAGGACACCTTCTTCCTGTGTTTCCAGTGGTTGTACACCTTGGACTGCAAATTCATTTCTACATAACAATATTAAATGAATAACAAATAAGATTAGTAGAAGTCCTATATAAAAGCTTACTGAAATTCTACACTGATGAAAACAATAAAGTACCTATCACGGTCTGAGTCCTCTGTGATGCTAGACGTAGGCAGCTGAGGTGGCTCAGAATGCTTGGATTTGCTTGGTGTTGATGCTACACGCCATGTCTGGTAGCTGAAATAAAAAAGTATGCCATCGTGTGCTGTATGAGGATACCCCTTGACAGTAATGAGCACCACAATTTTTTGTAATCAATTTTCTCTCTGCCAAGTTCTAAAATCAAGTGTTGAGAACAAAAAAGTCCTCGATTACAAAAATCAACATCAAATTACAGTAATTTCTTATATTCAAAATGGAACACATCTAAACGTTTTTACTGAAAATACACATGAAATACATAGAGAATTTTTTTTTTACTTTATGGCAAACCTACTCATAATATCAAACTAGGTAAAAACGCTTCATAGACTTGTGATTAGTAGTGAGAGGTAAATATTAGCTACTTTAGCACAACTCTGCACGTGTAAACAGTAACCTGCGTGGAATTCTTTTGCAATGAATTTTGACTTTGACAGTCCCAACTATAAACGTTTGGCTAACCAAAAATCTTATATAACAGATATATACAGTTTGTAATGTACTCATATAAACGTAACAATGTTTTTTCTCTATCAATTCTATGTTGGACAATATTCCTTTCCTGTGAAAAATAACTTTCCTAAACTAAGGCTGCTCTACTACGGAGCAGAAACCATCACGTAAATGAATATTTTCCGATATTTTTTAACGCATTTTTTCCATAAAAGAAAACAATACAATGTGCTTATGTTAGCAATCGACAGAGCTCCACAAAAAAAAAATCCACATCTTATAATGGTTTACATGGTTGGGTTTCAGATTCTTTCACATTGCATTTAGAACAGCTTTTGAAATGCGAAATATGATTAGTAAACACAAATTACCAGTTTAGTTTTTGTTAGGCTTGCTCAAATGTTTGCACATTTGTTTACAAAGAGCTAGCGCTAACAAATAGCTAGAACCAAATGATAATGAATTACCCACGAAGTAAAAATATCCACGCTGGAGATAGGCACAAGCTCCCCTGCGACCCTCTGTGGAGGATTAGGCAGATATAGAAAATGGACGGATGGATATTAGTACTTACAAGTCGAGTAGCAACAAAGCCAGGTCACCATGAGTCCGTGATTGTGTCGCATGTTTTAGCTCCATCCAACGACTGTAAGCTGCGCCGATGTTCACTCTTGTTTTACCTACTTTTTTGTCGTGCTCACGCTTTCTTTGCCTAGCTTCCAAAGACAATACTTTCTTTCTTTTAGTTCCATGCCTCGCCATTATTCCAACTAAAAGGCTGAATTACTCTCCTACTTTTGTTTTTAATTGACGGTGTGGAAACTGAAAAACCTGCTTACCTGAACAGCTAACTCCTCCCCAACAAGTGGTAACTATTGCCGTAAAGCAAAAAGTTACATCATCCTGGAAGCACGGGCCGAGGCTCAAAACTGTCTAGTGCGGTATCTGGCCAGTAGAGGGGTGTAGAGTGCTGTCAAACATGAAACTGGTCAATTTTCTAACAATAATCATTGAGATCAATTTTATTGCTCTAACTTAAAAAACTGCTCAGTGCTGGCTTTAATATTATTATTATTATTATTATTATTATTATTATTATTATTATTATTATTATTATTATTATGATTATTATTATTATTATTATTATTATTATTATTAAGGGGTCTAGTATAAAAGGGTTTGAAGCCAAGGTCCAGAGGATCATAATATCTATTTAGTGTGATTTTTATTAAAGTGTCAACATTTAATAAATAAACACTATTTATTATTTCATAACCTGGAAATACTGCAGATATGTATAGTATAATGTAGGTAGGGCTGTGTTCCAAAATAAGAGAAATAAAAATTTTAAATCATGCAGGTTCAAATACAGTTTTTAACTTAAGAAAAATAAAACAAAGGGAGGAAAAGCTTGAATTTCCCCAGTTCTGTTTCACATATTGTGAACAATCTTAAGCAGTTTAACAGATAGTAAATCATTTACTCTTAATATTTATTGCTGTTGTTTTTAGTTTACCATCATTGCATGAATGTAACTTGCCTCTAGCTCTCATTCATCTGAAGAATCAGTGTTTGCCTCCTGGAATGGACTGAGCTGATTGGAACAAACTAAGCAAACGGTCTCATGTTAATAGAGGTTTACAAACAGATAATATGGAGTTCTAACATATCAGTGTGACTTTCTTGAGCAAAAGTTGTTTTAAATACCAGAAAATTACCTGCTAGTTTCTCACTGATCTGCAGCAGCGTCTCTCCTGATCTGACTAGAAAATTAATATTGCTTCAGTCAGAGGACTACTTCCTGTTTCTAGAAACTCTGCTCACTCTGAGTGATGTCACCAGATGGTCCTTACTGAGATAAATAACTGATAGAACTCCACTTTAGAATGACCCAAATAATCAGCATTACATCATCATAATGTAACACCAGAGGTCAGCACATATTTTTTTAAAGATGAAAGAGCGTGCAAAATGTCACCGTTTCCTCCTTCCAGGTACATCATTCATTCTGAGGGCTTCATCGCTGTCTGCTGCTGCATTTGTAGGAGTGGTTGCACTGGTTATACTGGGAAGATACAGTTTTACTTGGTATGGAAAACTTCATTACACACATAAAAGTCATTTACAAACAATCAATATAATACAGTCAACAGCCATCAGTCTAATAAATAAATAGAATAGAGAGAATAGAGAGATCACATTTTAGCTTTTCTTTAAATAAAACTAAAGTTTTAAAGTTTCAGGATCTGATTGATTTTAAAGCAGCACAAATGATATTCTAAGCTATAAATAATTTACAAAATAATGTTCTAAAGTCATTTGAGCCACAAAACAAAGTTTTCAGTTTATACAGGTTGAGAACTGCACACATTTAGCCCAGCATTTCTTCATGAGTGATGGTGACGCCTGGGACAGAGAGCGCTTGTTTCTTCCTGATCTCATTTCATTCTGTTTTGTTTTTCTTGTCTAGGTGTGTCAAGACTAGGACTTAATTCTGTCCAGTGCTGATTATTGTTTTCTGTTCTTAGTTATTACACTTCTGAACTGTACATTCTGTAAATATATTAAAACATAAAGACTCAAAAATGTAATTGTAATAAACTTGTGTCATTTTCTACTAGAAGAGTATTATTTATTGAATGTGAATATTTTCTGGCTTCTAACTTGCAGAACTCAATGTTTTCCTGTTCAGAACACAATCAACCTGAAAATTTTAAAAAAGCATGTACCAAACAAGCCAGGCGTATTCCTGATGAACTGTGGGTTAGAATGTTTGAATACACACACCCTAACCAACGAGCATGGCTCGTAACACCTCCTGTCAAACACATTTCTGAAAAGCCTAACATTCTTGAATCTCATGCATGTGAGCTGCCTAAAACCCTAAAATCCTCCCCTTCAGAGGCTGAATTCAAACATGAAAAGTTGTGTCTTATTTGTGTAATAAATGCGTTTTGCTCATTTTCCTTACATTTGAAATGCCTTTAAAGATGAATAGATCTATTAGTTTGATACCAGTGGTTATGGAGGCATATTGTTAATCACAGTTACATTTTAAAAAGAATTTACACATAAGTGGTTTATCTAAACGCTGACTTGTTAGTTGTAAAAGTTTTATGAAGATGTTTATTTTTGTTTTGTCGAAAAAAGAAAACCTGGAAATATCTTTTTCCCAACAAAAACAGATTATATTGGATGGATATAGAAGCTCTTTTCTGCCACTTTCATGAAAAAAGTAGATTTTTAAAAATCATAAAATGAAATACCATCTCATATTTATGATGTAGTATCTCAAAATTAACATGTCATTATGACTGAGCCTCAGCTATGAGAAACTATATTTATGACTAAGTTTCTCAAAAAATATGAAATGCTAATTTATTGTGCAATATGAAAACTAAAAGATACTTTCTCATAATCATGAAAATTATAAGGTACTATTTCATTATTATGAATTATGAGATACATACTATCCATTGTTATGACATATTATCTCATAAATTTGACTTAGTATCTCATTAACCTAAGTTAGATGTTTTTTTCATTATGTGGTAGAACTGATCATATTGATATTAATTAAAAGGATAAAGGTGTTTATGCAGATTTAACTGAGGGATTTATTTAACCTGTCAGAACTGATGAAGTTGTCCTACTTGAGCCCGGTCCTGTGTTTAGGCTGACAGTGAATGGGACCGGGCTGCTCTGTTAAAGGCACTGGGCCTTTAACTGTTTTGCATCCGGAGCAGCTCCCCTCGTCATCAGGCAGTGAAGCCGGAGTCTCTCCGACTATTAACATTCTTTACTGGTTTATTAACGAGGACTAACCAGGTATGCTACGTTAAATCAACAGTTTGTGTTTATTTCTAACTCATAGCTGGACTAGTTGT
Organism: Callopanchax toddi; assembly: GCA_006937965.1. Classification (NCBI taxonomy): domain Eukaryota; kingdom Metazoa; phylum Chordata; class Actinopteri; order Cyprinodontiformes; family Nothobranchiidae; genus Callopanchax; species Callopanchax toddi. Next base: position 492,744 of record SSNR01000415.1, on the reverse strand, counting down.
TTGTATCACTAGATAGCCTGAGCGGTTAGCTTGAGAGCGAAGGAGAAGGCCGATGAGACAAAAGATTTGTGATGGATGTTATGGAGCTGCACGTTAATGTGGGACTATTTCACAGAGGAATTGTCTTAGTTCTACAGTAAAACTGATGATAAGAGTCAGGAAGGCTGTTTTCTTCAGGAGGAAGGCAGCAGAGATGCTACGTTAGCCGGGCTGCTAAGCTAAATTTGGGTCAGCTCGACCAGTAAAAACCAGCGTCCTTCTGGAAAACAACGACCCCTTTAACTTAATGATGCTGAGGTATGCAAAACACAGGCAGCTAGTCACATCTTTTTTCAAACAACTCCTAAGGCTTTTTCCACAACAATCCACATATTTATTATGTGGCTGCTCCGATGTCAACATCACAAATCTGTATCATAATTATGAGATGTTAAGTCATACATATGAGAAACTATGACATAATCACGAGATAATACGTTGAAATTATGAGATATTATATCAAATATATGATAGTATTTCATAATATTGAGATACTAAGTCTGGTACTACTAGTAAGTAGTTATGAGATATTAGATCATATGTATGAGAGGTGTTTCATATTTATAAGACAAAAAGTTATAATTATGAAGGTCATTTATATGAGAAGTAGCTCATAATTTTGCTATCTTAAACTTATGAGATAGCATGAGAAAGTAATAATTTATGAGATATTAGGTCATATGTATGAGAAATATCTCATAATAATGAGCTAGCATCTCATCACTGGCTGTCAGATTTAAAGCATCTTTTGTTTTTGGTGTTAAGTAAATAGAGGTCGGCTCCACCATCAGGTTTATTTATAGTGTTGCTTATTATTTAAATTACAGCCTCATATTTTACCACTATGTGGAACAACTGTACAATTTTGGCAATATATGTTTTTTTTTTTATTTACAAATAGAAGTACTGCCTAAAAGTTCATAAATTCAAACTGTGTTCAGAAAAAAATGATCCAGGGTTTGAATTTGTCCTGATCAGGCATTGGACTGCTGCTGTCCTATGGTCCACCATGGCCCAGAACCAGGTGATCCTGCAATTCCGATTCGCCACATTTGGGGACTCCATGCTGCAGAAGATGAACCTCCTGCGACATCAGAAACGCTTCTGCGATGTCATCGTGCGTATCAACCAGCTGGAGGTTCCCGGTCACAAGGTGGTGTTTGCTGCTGGGTCGTCCTTCCTGAGGGACCAGTTCATCCTTCAGCAGGACTCAAGGGAGGTCCAGATTTCCATGATGCAGGAGGCAGAAATTGGCCGGCAGCTGCTGCTGTCCTGCTACACAGGTCTGCTGGAGTTTCCTGAGCTGGAGCTGGTGCATTACCTGACAGTGGCCAGCTTCCTTCAAATGGGCCACATTGTGGAGCAGTGCACTCAAGCTTTGAGCAAGTTCATCAAACCTCAGTCTTCGCGCCAGTTGCAGGTGGATGTGGACATAAGGAGGGAAAAGAAGGATGAAGGTTTGTCTTCCCAGGCACAGAGAGATCACGAGCGCTCTCAGGTTCGGACCGTTCCTGCGGGCGATGAGGAGGAGGAGGAAGAGGAGGTTGTGTTGGGCCAGGTTGAAGGAGACAGCAATGATGACAGTGATGATGATGATGTGATAATACAGCCTAAAAGCCCTGTCCAGATTTTGAGGAGGCATCCTAGACCAAGTATGGAAAGTGACATCACCATAGTGAAGGTGGAGTCTGTGACTGATGTAGCGGAAAACTCAATGGCTGGTCACTTCTCTGCCAGCCCCCCTGCTGCACTCCATTCCCCTGAGCCCCAACACTCACTCATCAACTCCACCGTGGACAGCCGTGGCAGCGAGATGGCAGTTCCAGCTGGCGCAGCTAGATACCCCCTCAGCCCCCCTTCTCCCTCCCCTCCCACAGAGAAGCACATTGGTTACCAGAGGATCTATGACAAACCTCTGCAGTGGTACCATCAGTGCCCCAAGTGTGCCCGGGTCTTTCGCCAGCTGGAGAACTACGCCAACCACCTTAAGATGCACAAGTTGTTCATGTGTCTCATCTGTGGCAAGACCTTCACCCAAAAGGGCAACCTGCACCGACACATGCGGGTGCACGCTGGCATCAAACCCTTCCAGTGTAAAATCTGTGGCAAGACTTTCACCCAAAAGTGCTCCTTGTTGGATCACCTCAACCTGCACAGCGGGGACAAGCCACACCGCTGTAACTACTGTGAAATGGTGTTTGCTCACAAGCCAGTACTGCGCAAGCACCTCAAACAGATCCACGGCAAGAACAGCTTTGACAATGCAAATGAAGGCAACCTGCACGAGGGCGGCCTCGAGTCCATTTTGGAAGACTTTAAAACCCCTGAACAGTTTTTTAAAATTAGGGATGCCCCGATACCCGCATCGGGTCTCAGTCCGATATTATAGTACTCATTACACATAAAAGTACTTTGATACTAGGGATACAATTTTATGTAGTGTTATTCTCAGTTGAGGCGACATCAGCTGACTGCAGTAAACTCTGGAGGAGAAGAAGTCAGTGTAAGTAGCTGTTTGTCTGCATGCTGTCTGAACCCTCACGTTACCAATGCTGGTTTGCTAAACTACACACGACAAATCCGTTAGACACAGCTGATCGATGCTTCCAAAGCGTTAGCACATTTTGTTTAGCCGTGTTTTGCTAACAGCTGCAACAGAAGAAAACCAGTAGAGTTGATCAAAGCTTCTACATGAACTGCTGCTTAAAAACACAGAAGATTAAAGATCTTACGGTTTGGTTCTGATCAGTTAAACCGTTCAGTCAACAGAAGCAGCAACTGCTGGGTGTATGGGAAGCTGTTGTATCATATAATTAAATACACCTTGTGTACATTTCATTTGCTAATTTACTGGTTTATCTAAGAGTCATTTTCCCACACTAGATCTCACCTCACTGAGAAGTTTAATGTCAACATTTCACATTTTATTTATTTAGTTTTTTTCACAAGAGGAGATCTTATTCAGTCTGTTTTACTTTTTTTTTTTTTTTTTGCATTAAGTCCAAATCAAATCAACTACAGCAGGCAGTTTTATGTAACGTTTTCTCAAAGAAAGTGTTGAGTTGATCAAACTTCCTGTTTGACCTCTGACCTCGAGGATTGTTCAGATTGGAGGAAAAACACAGAATAATAAGACTTTCTGCTTTAAATGAAGTGTTTTATATTGTACCACCAGTATTGGTAAGTACCGGTACTTGAGTGTAAGTACTTGTTCTCGATTAGGAAAAATCTGGTATCGGTACATTCTTACTTTCCATGTTTTGTGTGAGATGAGAACAGTTCTCAGAGATGATCAGAGGAGTGAAGCTGTCTCCCCCTGCTGGCTGCAGAAGGTCAATGTAATGAACAAACATTTCCAGATCATTACTCTGGACTGTTGTCTTTTGTGTACAGTGTGGATGCTTTCATGTCATACTTGAAAACTCAAATCATATTTACAGAACATCATTAGATTTACTACTTAATCATCCGGGTTTGTGTGCATCCTAGGAAATAAATACAGCGACATTTAGAGCCTCCGTTTGTGTATTGTGTATTAGATCTGCTGTAGCCTTTTTAATGCTCATGTAGATTCAACAGGAACTCCACAAGGAAAACAAACTTGAAGGAAAGTCGGTACAAAAACATTTTACTGAAGGCATTTTATTGTTGTTGCAAAAGGAAAAGCCAAGTGTCTGTATGAGCTGCAATGTTTTATATCAACTTTATATCAGAGGTACAAATGGACCAAAATAACTTGTGTCTGTCCTGTGTTCATGGAGTTCAGTGTGCTCAATAAAATCAAAACCATGATGGTTTCATGCTTACTGGTCATTCATCCACCACTTAAACTTCCAGCATTACGTCAGTCTGAGGTTACCGTCGTACAGAAGAGTGACGTGTAAATGTGTGGCGAGTTGTTTCAACAAAGCCTCACTGTGCACGTTAAAGATCGGCTCTCCTAATCACACCGTTATTAAAACTAGATGGTTTGTGAGGTTTTCACTAACCATTGTTTTCAGGCTGCGTGTGCTAGTTTACATAGATCATCAGCTGGGTGTGTGGGTGTAGTTTAGCTGGTTAATAACTGCTAAAATACTAGAAGATATCAGGTTGCAGCCAAGCGCTTTCATATATTTATATATACTCTATTTTACCTGAAAGACAAGCGACTGCTACATAAATAGATCTAGCAGCATTACAAAGAAAACATGTTTCTTAAAGCTCAGATTTTAAAAAATTATTCTCAACAATGCCTTTATCTTAAGATTTAAAATATTTTATAGTAAGCCAAGTAGTTGAAACACATATTATTGCTGTCAGACTAAAACCTTGTATCTCCATTTTTCATCCCTTTCATGTTTTTACCTGATCAGTGGTTTGATGGATGATTTTTGACAGAAAACTGTCAAAAAGAGCTTGCAGACTTGTGACGATCCAGAGTTCGTTCTTGGTAAAAGAAAATCTTTTGTTATTTAAAAATGTGTTGCCTTTTTGGAGATAGAGGACTTTTGCTTGACAGCAACAACATGTAAAATAATGTTCACCAGTGTTTATGAGGTGAACTAATCATAAATAGCCACACAAATCAGCCAAAAATACTCATTTTCTTAGTTGTAAAGTTGCAGAAATTGCTGAATCGTTGCACTATGTAGACCTAATTGTTGTTCTGTGTGGAATAATAATTTATGTGCTAAAGTATTTCAGTTAATTCTAATGAATATCCCTGAAATACCACACACTAAGATGTGTTTTTGCATAATGCTGTGTAGATTTGGTTCTTTAAACATGGCAGTTAGGTGATATGTTTCTCCAGCATCATTTGAATATCTGGTTTGGATGAGAGCAGCCACTGTGCATGTGTCGTCAGAGCTCAGTTCTTTAGAGATGAGTAAAGCTGCAGGCTGCTGCCAGAGCTGTCTGCATTACGTTTTTCACTATGAAACAACAAAAACCCTGCTCATCCCCAGCTTAGGGGTAGGATTTGTCTTCAGGTTCACCCAGCTGCTGGTGGTGCTGTACGTGGTGGGGTAAGTTCTGAAAACATCACTGGACTCAGTTCAATGCTTCAATTTCTGGAGTGCTTCAAAATCCTCTGATTGAAGCAATAGTCAGATCAGGAGAGACGCTGCTGCAGATCAGTGACAAACTAGCAGCTAATTTTCAGATATTTAAAACAATTCTAGTAGCTTCTGTTTGTTCAAGCATTGCAGCGGTGATGACATGGAAAGACAGCTCTGCTCTGCACAAACTATTCATCTTTATGTTTGTTTTCAGTGAAGTGCTCCCACACTGAACGTCATACCGATGTGTTAGGTCTCTGTTTTACCTGTTTGTGATAAACTGTTTAGTTGATTTCAACCGGACGACATCCGAATCACTGTGCTGCTGAACGTCCTGCTGCAGCAGCATGAACATTATAAACTAAACAAATGGTCTCATGTTAAACTGTAAAGGTCCAACAGGTCATATAGAGTTCTAACACACCAGTGTGACTGTTTTCAGCAAGAAATGTTTTACAGACCGACAGTTAGCTGCTAATTTGTCACTGATCAGCAGCAGTGTCTCTCCCAATCTGACTGCATGAGCATTGCTCCAGTCAGAGGACTACTTCCTGTTTCTACAGACAACTCCTGTTTGGAGTGATGTCACCGGTGGTTGTGGTTCTTCCTGTAGCTAGAACACCACCTTAGAATGAGCAGAATGTCCCTTTAACTGAGGCTGCGGTGCACTGGCTGTAGGTATGTGTGTGTGGTGCAGAAGGCCTACCAGGAGACGGACTCTGTCATCAGCACCGTCACCACTAAGGTCAAAGGTTTCGCCTTCACCAACACGTCTGAAACGGAGCCTCGTTTTTGGGACGTTGCTGATTTCGTCATCCCCCCTCAGGTAGTGACCATGAGGTTACTGCCTAACAGTGACTATGATTTATATTAGCGTCTGAGGCTGTGTTTGGAATAAACAGGTTGCATATCCATTTAAAAATGCAAATAAGGACAGTAAAAATCACTTGATCAATGGCGTTTGTAAGAAGTATTTTAAATGTCTTTATTGCTGCCTGGACCCCTTTAAAAAGCAGCTGTAGACCCTATCATTTAAAATAGCTTTTATTGAAATCTTTTGTTTTTTCAGTGGTTTTAAATCATCTTTATTTTATTTTTTGTCTTTTGATCATGTTTGTAATGTTTTTTGTGAAGCATTTTGTGATTTTTCTGTGAAAGGAGTTATAAAAAAAACTGTACATAGAGAAGAATGCTATGTAAAATATGGGCAACTTTAATTATTTTCCCAAAACTACAGTGAGTTATTGTTTTTTCTGTTGCCTAATTTGCTTTTTTGTGGATATACAATATTTTAATTCCAACTTAGCAAGAAACCTGAACACCTGATGCAAAAAGAGCACCTATGTGAGATAAACAATAGTTTTTGATTTTTGTTGTTGCTCCTCTGTCTAACAGGGTGGTCATTCATTCTTTGTGTTGACGAATGTGTTGGTCACCCCTGCTCAAACCCAGTCACGCTGCCCTGAGGTAAGGGATGCAGGTCACCTGATCAAACTCACCACCATCTGTGTGATGATAATCTGGGAATAGAAATGTTTTATGAGGTTGTTTTCAGTGTTCTGGTTCATAGTCTAAGCTGAGGACAGCAGACATTTCAAGGCTAGGCTAAAACAAGTCTCACAGAGAATGTCTGATTATTTTATTTATGAAAATATATCTGAAGCATGAGCAAGCATCACCCCAAAATCAAATACTTTTTTTCAAGGTCAAGTACAAGAATACATTTGAAAAACTAAGTCGTAAAAAACTTATGGAAAAACACAAACACCCCCAAAAAATGTAAAAACAAAATACATTCATTTTTTTACTGTTATTATTTCTTCAGAAAGTTTCATTTCTTTCAGGCACTTTTTTTTTTTAATAAGAAGAAACCCTTTATAGGTCAGTGTATCTTTTGTTCTTTCCATTTTCAATTAAATACCAAAAAAATAAAAACATTATTTATTTTTGATTTGTTTTTGAAACAAATAGAAAACAAAAGCGTCTTGTTTTTCATGTTTTCAATTCTAGTCTCGGATCAAAAATACAAAGTGAAAAAACAGGTGAAATTTTTTTTTTATATTTCATTACTCAGGTTTACTTTTCCAGGTGTTACATTGATATGAGTCCCCCCGTCTAGATGTGTTCCTGGCAGGGCGGACTCGGTGTTAAATCGTCCTCAGAATGTATCTGACACACAGCCGTCTGGATAGCTTCCTCCTGTATAAAAGTAGAAAATACAACGGGAAAGGATAAACTCATAAATCAAGGCAGTAATGTTTGAAAACAACCAGCTAAAGAAGTGAGGTGTATTTAGCAAAGATGGTAGTACAAAGCAGTGAACTATCTTGTAACTTTTGATCTTTGGTTTCTGTTTTTAATGTTGTAATGTCAGGAAGCCGCCACAAGAGGGCGGGTGATTATGCTGAAAACACTCGCCCTCTTGTGGCGGTTTCCTGACATTACAACATTAATAATTTACTGCATGTTTTGTTGAACAAATACAAATGATCAAAGAATTTAATGAAATAAAATATATAATAATTGACTCCACCATGTAATCAATTTAATACATATCACTTCAAAATCAGAATGTAAAGTTTAAACCATTGAGTTATTTGGGGGACTACTAAAGAACAGTTTCCTGCTGTTTTCTTATTTTTAAATTACATTTATTCATCTTATTTTGTAACTTTTTTAAAAATTTACTTTTCTTTGCTTTTGTAAAACTATGTTTCTATTTCTTACCTTTTTTTAAATTGTAATATTTTTGTAAAAGTTTCAGGTTTAGGTTGCAAATCAAAATTTAAAGCAGAAATGATCAAATATGGGCACTTGCTCTATAAGGGTTAATACATTCACTTGACCATGATGCTCTGAAAGGACTGGACACATTAACGCTGCTGATTCCTCCTCCAGCTCCCGAACCCGTTGACTACCTGTATGGATGACAGCGACTGCATTGAGGGATATGATGATCCTCGGGGGAATGGTAGGCCTATCTGACTGATTTGTGTTAAAAGTGGTTCTGCGCTGCTGTGGTTTTGGGACCCACCATCCACACCTAATAACAAGTCATGACCCAAATTGAGCAAAATCTTTGCTATTCTCAAATTTCTTTTAAAAAATGATAGCACAGTTTGAACCTGAGATAGTAGAAAATACATCACAGTACACCAACAACACACAAAAATCACAAGCTTAGTGTTATGACATTCAAGTAGGCATAGAGAGGAAAATGTTCCTTTCATCTTCAATTAGCTGGATTTTATTAAATAAACCAAAGCTTTTTCCTTCACTAAGTTCAGAATTTCAAACAACTCAACTGATTTTATGCACAAACCTAGCGTGTAGCTCAGTTGGTAGAGTGGCCGTCTGGCAACCAGAGGGTCGCTGGTTCAATCCCAGCTCTGGCTGGGTTACGTTGTCGTTGTGTCATTGGGCAAGACAATTCACCTGCCTTGCTATACTGATGGTGGTCAGCGGGACTTGGCATGGCATCCCCGCCTCGGTCAGCGTGCCTCAGGGCAGCTGTGGCTACAATGTAGCTGATCACCACCACTGTGTGTGAACGGGTGAATGACTGTTTGTGTTGTACAGCGCTTTGGGGAGTGTAGAACGCTGAATACGGCCATTTACATTCATAAGTGGATGGATGGATGTTAAAACACCAGTTGTTTGTAACATAACACTGTACAGCACAATAATAAAACATGTCCTCCCAGGTATACAGACAGGCCTGTGTAAGAATTATTCAACCACTATGAAGACATGTGAAGTCATCTCATGGTGCCCTCTGGAAGTAGACACCAAACTACCTGAGTAAGCGCTGAATTGACGCTACAGTGTTTATCAGTAATCATTTTACAGGTTAGGTGAGGATTAGCGTGCTTTTGTCATTACCTGCAGGAGTGCACTCTTGGCTGCAGCAGAAAACTTTACTGTTTTAATCAAAAACAGCATCGTGTACCCAAAGTTCAACTTTCACAGGTCAGAATGTTTCTTAACGGAGGAGTGAGTCAGTACAACACAAGCAGCTTTTACTGAGTGTCTTTAGCTCTGATGCTTGTGTTCCCTCTGGCAGAAGAAACATTCTGCCTCGTATTAACTCCTCGTACCTGAAGAGATGTGAGTTCAGTCGTCAAACAGACCCCGACTGCCCAATATTCCGCCTGAAACACATGGCTTCAGAGGCCGGAGAGGACTTCCAAGACATGGCTGTGAAGGTAAATAAAGACATCCCTGTTTGTGTCAGTTAGATGGTAGATTTCATGTAGCTGCGTTGTGTTTTAAAGGGTGGCGTTCTTGGTATTTTTATTGACTGGAGCTGTGATTTAGACTGGTGGGGTGGAAAGTGTTACCCCAAATACAGCTTCAGCAGGCTGGACAACAAGGAACATGTCAACAACGTCGCTCCTGGTTACAACTTCAGGTGATTAACTGACATTAAAATAGATCATGCTAAAAACAAATAAAATAAAATGAAATCACTTCCTTAAGGTTTGCAAAATACTACAAAACACCGGATGGAGGGGAAACGAGAACATTAATCAAAGCATTCGGGATTCGCTTTGATGTCATCGTATTCGGAACGGTGAGGGAATCTATTAGATCCTGACATTCCAGTGGCTTCTTTTGAAGTGTTGTTCTATCAGTTATTTATCAAGATCATACTCACTGGTGACATCACTCAAAGTGGGCGGAGTCTCAATAAGACAGGAAGTATTTCTCTGGGAGACACTGCTGAAATAAACAAAATATCAAAATATCCTTTTAATAAAATTGTGTGTTCACTTTCCATTGAGTGTTAATTTGGGACTTTCAGGCAGGAAAATTTGGAATCGTTCCAACAATCGTGAACTTGGGTGCAGCCTTGTCTTTTCTGAGTCTGGTGAGTTGCTGTCCAGTCTCACATGTTCGATGGCACAGATTTCAAGCTTCACTCATTTTCCCTCTCAGGTTCCTCTGGTGGCTACATGGTGGCGCAGTTGGTTAGCACTGTTGCCTCGCAGCAAGGAGGTCGTGGGTTCGCGTCCCGGCTCTGCGGCCTCTCTGCGTGGAGTTTGCATGTTCTCCCCGTGCATGCGTGGGTTTTCTCCGGGTACTCCGGTTTCCTCCCACAGTCCAAAGACATGACTGTCAGGCTAATTGGGCTGGTAAATTGTCCTTAGGTGTGAGTGGGTGCGTGGTTGTTTGTCTCGTTCGTCTCTGTGTGGCCCTGCGATGGACTGGCGACCCGTCCAGGGTGTCCCCCGCCTCTCGCCCCTTGACCGCTGGAGATGGGCACCAGCTGCCCCGCGACCCTCTGTGGAGGATTAAGCGGCTACAGAAAATGGATGGATGGAGGTTCCTCTGGTGACAGACTGGTTTATGGTTACATGCATGAAGGAAAGAGAGCTTTACATCAGACACAAAGTGTCATACCTGACTAAGGATGCTGACACAGAATCAGTAAGTAACTTATGTACACACATTTTAAAATTTTGTTTCCTAAAAAGGTGCTTGAATCATTTTGAAGTGGCGTTCTGTCAGTTATTTATCTACAGTAAGGACCACACCCACCAGAGACATCACTCAAAGTGGGTGGAGTCTCTAGAAACAGGAAGTAGTCCTCTGATTGGTGCAATAGTCATGGATAGTCAAAGCAGGAGACGCTGCTGCAGATCAGTGACAAATTAGCAGCTCTTTGTCAGTATTTAAAAACCCAAAGCATCAAATAATATTTTGATTTCTTTATAATATAAAGAAAAACAGAGCCTAAACAGAGCCTTGAGGTACGCCACTACAAACAGGGCTGAAGAAGAGGGGAATTCCCTCGTGGGAACAGAAAAAGACCTGACTGACCTATCTGTAAATAACTGATAGAACACCACTTAAAAATGACCCAAATATCCCTTTAAGTGCAATTGTCTGGTACTTGAACATTTCATAGTGTTTTTGCTCTACATTTAATACATCATATGTTTATGCTTTATTCTAACCATTTAATTGAATCTAATTCTTTCTTTTTCAATTCAGACCTCAATGAGCACAACCTATGGAACCCAGTAGCAGATTCAAGAATAATTACATTCTCAGAAATGTAAACTTTCTCTTAAATATAACAAAAACAGGAAATCCTTCAATATAACTTGTTTAAATAAAAGGTGTGGTCATAAGGAACGTTTTTGGATTTCTGAAACGCCAGTACACTGATCCCTCGTTTATCACGGGAGTTACGTTCTAAAAATAACCCGCATCAGGTGAAATCCTTCAAATCCATGATGCAGCAGTTTTATATTTTTACAATTATTCCAGATGTTTAAAGGCTGTAAAACCCCTCACTACACACTTTATACACTTTTCTGAGACAGGCATTAACATTTTCACATCTTTCTTTCTCGTTTAAACACTACCGGACCATCAGAACGGCCGAATAAATCATTTAATTGATGTATTGATCGCGTCTGACGGACACCGTGTATTTTGTCACGGTAAAAAGCCCACAGCTGCTGCAGTGCAGCACTGATCACCTGCTGAGAAGCTGGAAGTGAGCCAAGAGCTGCTCTGTGCATTCTTACCTCCCGCTGCGCTCTCATGAAGGAAGGGAGCATGAGGGTGCGACTCGATCTGCAGTCCAGCGGAGAGGCACTGCGGTTCTTGGGTAGTCCAGCGTGCAGTGCACGTTCTCCAGAGAGAAGTCAGGACCCACTGCACTCGGCGACACTCAGGCAACCGCGCTATACGGAGGAGATCAGGTTGGTTGCATGGTGGCGCAGCACTGTTGCCTCATAGATAGGAGGTCACATGTTTGATTCCTAGCTGCAGCCTTTCTAAGAAGAGTTTGCCTGTTCTCCCCATGCATGTGTGGGTTTCATCTGGCTACTCTGATTTCCACCTACGGACCAAAAACATGCATGTTAGGTTAACCAACGACTATGAATTGTCGAGTGTGAATGGTTGACAGACACATGTCTGTACATGTGTCCCTGTAATGGACTGGTGACCTGTCCACAGTGTCCCCCACCTTTCATGCAGTGACTGCTGGAGAAAGGCACCTCTCCATAACGCTCGCTGGATTAAGCAATTAATAAAAAGGATGTTCTTCACCTCAGACTTGACAGACCATTCAGGGATCAGGGATCATTTCATCATCAATTTAGACTCACCAGTTACCCAACATGCATGTCTTTGGACTGTGGGAGAAAACTGGAGCTCCAGGAGAAAACCCACAAGGGGAGAACATGCAAACTTCACGCAGAAAAGCTGCAGTCAGACGCTAACAGCAGTCAGCACCTACAGCAGGTCTGTTCAATGGACGGCCCCGGGGACACTTGAGGCCCTCAGAGTGATTTTGTGCAGATCTCAACTGCATTTCAAGAATGATAGAATTTTGTCCTCCAGCAGGATGTTGATGCAGGTCAACACTTTATTAATGTTACTGTTCAGATTTGTATTCATCTGAGGCCAATCAGCAAAAAACATCATCAAATTTAACTCTTTATAAAACGTTGAGTCCAATCTAAAACAGATTCTTACATCCTCTAATTATTTCTGACCCCTGACCCCAGCTGGGCTCTGATATAAAAAGTCTTTGAGCGTTTTTCCTTTGCGGTTAAATCCTTCCAGTCAGAACTCACATCTATTCCTTACATTTACTGTTTGTTTGATCTAATCTGATGGTGAGTTAAAGTAATGATGATGAACTAAATGGTGCTTTGACCACTGAGGGTGACTTGGTTCAGCTTTGGGTTGAATGTGAAGCAGTCACCTGTCTTTGGCTGGTTCCTTCTTCTCCTTGTCGTCCTCCTTGGTGTTTTCCTGATCTGTAATAATGTTCGACACCAGTTTGAGGGCTCGCTCTGTGATTGAGATGATTCTCTAAATAGACTGGAGCTCATCTTCTGAGGGGGAAATGGTTGCATGCTTGGTCATGATGTAACGGTCATCAGAAGAATCAGGGCGCCGTGGGGGCTGGGTATAAAAAACATGAATAAAAACTAGGATTTGAAACAGTTCTGCTTTTCCACATAGATACAAAAAAAAAGAATAAAAGTCTCATTAAATTTGATTTATTATAACATCTAATCCTGAATTTCAGTGACTAATCACATTCTAAATCTAAGGGCATAAAAGGCTTAAACAATGTGTGACTTCAACACTGAACTGCTGCTAACCTACAACTGTTCACCTGTATATGCAGCAACGTCTCATGTCCTCTGACAGAACCTGTCCTACAGACGATTCTAGGAAACACCAGCAGGAGCTGGAACTTGACGTGTCTTAAGGGAGAGACACCAGTTAGCTCAACAAATCTGAAAGCCCTGATGAATCTCACCATGGGACCCTGAAGCTGCAGACAATGCATGTTTGGGCGAACTCCAAGCAGACCAGGAGGACCCTGAGGATAGCCTCCATCAGGCATACAACGTCGATCATCCCAGTGATGCTGCTCCTCCTCCATTCGCCTCCAGAACATGTCCTCTTCATAACGTCTGAAACAGAAAGTTTGACTCTGACTGTCTCCATCTGGTCACTTTCTCCAGAAGGACAGAATCCTTTGATGCAGTTGTTCCGACGTTTAAAGTTTTATTACTGCCTATTTGTGCCGTTTTCCTAAATTAATCTGATTCAAGTCCTGAGTAATAAATAATGTTCTTTGCTCCTCAAAAGGCACCAGAGGGATGTGACACCATGTAGTGGAATGTTTATAATGATGCAGATCAGAGTTTAGAGAATCAGACCTTTGTGGTAAATCTCTCTCTTCCTACAACACTTTATATGTTAGCATGCGCAGTGGCAGACCTAAACTGTTTTTATAAGAGTGTTAAATGTCTGGTGCTTATTGTCAAAGGAAAAGTTATATTTTAGTCTTAATTTATTTTTAGGTATTTGTCTATGTGCATGAAATACATTAATTACATACATCAACACATAACCAAGTGTTATTTGTCACCTAAAGAGTAAAAAGTAAAATATATGACATTTGCATTAAGTAAGCAAAGGTAATCATATTAGGAATAGGCTGAAGCCAGAGCTTTTTCTCTCCTATCCCACAGCCAACTTGGATACAATCAGAGAAAAGCACAATATAAAATAAAAAAGTAAAATGAAATATCTTTATATAATCTTATTTTCTATCTCAAATAATGTAATTTATGCATTAATCAGTCATTTTTGTAGTCCAGTATTAAATTATTTTCTATTATTTTTAAAGATAATACCCAATTTTCTAAATTTAAATTAGTCACAAAGAACATTCCATAATTGGACTCCCAGAAATTAAACCCATTTATATTTCAGATTAGTTCTTACAGGACATCTGTCAAATAGCAATGACCCACGTAAGCTCTGTTTATCTCTTATGCAATTTAAAAAATACTCTCAATAGAGGTTGGTGGGTTTCTACTTGCCACATGAAACATAATTTTCATAGTTTAAAAAACACAGTATCTGCAAAATTTGAAATTCTGGATCATATAAAGAGATTGTGTGCTCATTTTAGGATGCTCATATTAGTAAATTCATTTTAACACAGTATGGCATTACAAGAGTGTGGCACAAGCATTCAAATATTTCTCAATCAGAAGCTTACTAAATACAAAACAAGTATTGACGTGGTGGCGCTTTATGTATTCTTTGATTCTGACACATACATACACATTTGTGTTTCTGTTTGTGTATCACATATTCTTTAGTCAAAACGCCGATGAATAAATAACAAATTGGCTTACCAAACTCGGTCTCGCAGCTGTGATTTAAAAACTACTCCGCACCACGAGGGGGCAGCACTACTTTAACTCATCACACAAAAAACACGGAGCTTCCCATTAACCTAGCAAACAACTGAGAAGTCAGGTAGAAGATAACAAATATCAGCACACAATGTGCTGATATGTATTTTTTCTAATGTTATGTTTATTTTATCTATGTAGTTTATGATTGTATGTTTTTTTGAGGAACGTACTGAGAGCTGGCCTCAGCGGAGCTGTTAACAGAGTGTTTTTAGGGACTAAACCAAGTTAGGCTTCTGATTGCTTTTAAGTTGTGGGCATCGATGAAGACACCGAACCCCACCTTCAGAGTGGTAAACAACACCTCCTCTGGCTCTTCCTGAGTTATAGCTCTCTGGTAAATACAGAATAGAGCAGAATGACAGGTGAGTGACTCGAAGTGCCGTGTGATTTTTATTAGCTTTTGAACTGAAATGGTAACTCGATGTTTATCCTCAGAGGATGAAGTCCTGCTGAATGTACCCGTCATCCGGCAGCTGTACCACTGGGACTGTGGCTTAGCCTGCTCCAGGATGGTCTTAAAGTAAGAACACACTACAGATCTTCTACTTTTCTATTGAATTAGTTAACAAACCAATCGGTCTTTATTTATAGAGCACGTTTCATACAGCAGTGCGCAACACAAAGTCCTTTATAAAAGGGAGACAGAAAAACATGAAAGAAAATTAATAACATACAAGCTCATTTAAAACAATAGGACATTGTAAAGGATTAAACAGGAGGGACTGAAGGAACACAATTTAGATCATTTCCAAATCCAGACCATTTCAGGTCCAGATTAAGGCTAACTGATTACAGTATATGCCATTCATGTGTAATAATTTAGATTGACAATATAACATGACAGATACATTATCTCGTTATAAAGGAACCAGCTGATTGGATTGAAGTGTTACTTCACTCCATTCTGAGCAGCTCAGTATGAGGGTGACATGAGAAGGAAAACTCCCTGTAAGCAGGGGAAAAAAACTCCAGCAGAACCAGGATCAGAGTGGGCAGAGCCTCCTGGGCTCTGAGGACAGAGAAGAGTCTGAGAGGGCAGGGAAGAGTCTGAGAGGGCAGGGAAGAGTCTGAGAGGGCAGGGAAGAGTCTGAGAGGACAGGGAAGAGTCTGAGAGGGCAGGGAAGAGTCTGAGAGGGCAGGGAAGAGTCTGAAATAACTATTATTAGTTATTATAATTTGGGGTAATTAAGATTATTTTTGACATTGTTATTCACCTACACAGGGTTCATACACATATGCCAAAATTAAATTCAATCACTTCCGTTAGTTTTCAAGATTTTCCAGCATTTGACACTGGTGATGATTTATACACATATAATCACTACATATTTGCTCAAAATGATTATTTAAATTCATTGTCTCATAAGATTAAATGGTATAGCTCTAAAAACAAATTTCTGTCACAGTTCAAGCATTTTCAAGGACATTATTTAAACATTCAAGCACTTTCAAAGCCTTGAAGATTCCACTTCAAATTTCAACCATTTGAGATTCTAAGCATCATGATTAAAGTCCTGACTGCCCCTAATGAACAAAAATGTGAGAAATAAATAAAAACAAAGCAGTTTATTTCTATCTTCTTGGTTTGGAAGTTAAAGAGTTGTAAGGAAAGATTTCTTGAGTAAAGGTATGTGTAAAAGTATGATGAAACATTGATTCTATCATTTAAAATGAAATGTTAAAATTAATATAAAATAATTAAACTGAGGTCAAATGAGTTGTTAGATTAAATTGTTTTAGTTGTGATTTAATTTAGAAAGTCAAAGCTAAAAGTAAAGTAAAAGATAGAATAACTTGTTAAAAGCTATGAACAAATAATTTAATTAAACATGAGACTGAACAGGTAAGTTTTGAGTTTACTTTAAAAAGCATCAACAACTGATCTCAGGTCCTGAGGAAAGCTGGTCCACAGATGAGGATCTTTATTTATTTAATCAGGTAATGTCCCATTAAGATTAAGAATCTCTAATAATAATGAAATGATGCCTCGCCGTGGTTTTAGTTCTGACTTTAGGAACAATCAGAGTACCTGAGAGATCTGGAGCAGGTAAAGAAGGTCTGATAAATAAACAAATCCATAAACAACATTTAAACCAATTTTAAAAATCTTAACATCTTTTCTAAAATGCATCTGTAACCAATGCAGAGACTTTAAAATAAGTGATGTGAGTTCTTTTTCTCGTCTTTTGTCAACATTCCTGCACTCTAGTGAGCAGCTGTAGCTGCGTTGTAGTGTTTTTTGTTTTTTTTGAAAAACCAGAAATGCAACGTTTTTCAGGTGCTAAAATGAACAGTTTTCATTTCAAAACAGTATTTTCTGTAACTCCAGTTATAGTTGAGGCAGTTCAGCCCAAAGTGTTGGTTGTGTTCTGCAGGTACCTCTACCCTGTGAGTGATGAGGACTTCCAGAGAGCATGCTGGGAGCTGAAGCTGACTGAGAGCGTGTGGACTATTGACCTGGCCTACCTCATGTACCATCTAGGAGTCAAACACTGCTTTTGCACTCAGACTCTTGGTGTTGATAAAGGCTTTAAAAATCAGGTCTGTGGACAAAAGACACAGCACTTTTACAGATTTCTCTTTTTGTTTGTCACATTTAAATATTCCAGGTCAGTCATCAGCCCTGAGGAGACATTTTAACAGTTAGATTTAGGTGTTTCAGAGCAGAAACAATGGTGCTAATGTTTTTATGGCAGTGATTTAAAACGGACACCAGGGGGAGCCAAAACAAGCAAAACTGCATAGTATCTCTTTAAAGAAAAGCCCAAATCTAAATCGTCCAAAGTTGATGACAAAGCCGTTTCAAACGAACGTGGTTCCTGAGCTGTCGCCACGTTGTTTAATTTCAGAGTTGGAGCTCTGCCGTCATCGGCTAATCCCACCCACCAAACCATTAGAGCGTTGTGATTGGCCCGGTACGAGACTGAGCGGACCAATCAGTGGGCTGCAGAGGCTCCAGTGGAGCGTGGCTAGACCAAAGTCTGCAGAGCAGATCTGACGGTCTAGTATACTAGGCTAGGAAAACCCAGCAGTGTGGCTGAATTCCTCAACATGAGAGACTCATTAGTAGTTATCAGTCACAAACACTTGATTGCAGATGTTGCCACAGGAGTGTTAGAACCAGTAAACAGGTTTCTGGGTCGGTTACTTGTTCACATAGACCCAGGTTGGTTTGGGTAGATTGTTCTGTTGCCTTCATAGTTTCATCAGGTTGTGACCTTCAGCTTTTGCTGGGGAGGTTCACAGCTGAGCGTGAAGCAGCTGGGATGAGGATCAGCAACTTCAGTTCTGCTCAAAACTACAAAACTTTCAACCATTTTAAGGATTTAACCCTTTAAATGTTTGATTACTTAATACTCATTGTTATTTATGGAAAAAACACAAAAGTTCCCCATCAGCTTTTATAACATATTAGTAAAGATTTAAAGAAGTTTTATGGAAGTCACCTCTAGAGGGTAGTAAATTTTAAAACCACAAAAACTAATATTGCATCAAAGTGAATATTTTGGTCCTTAATGATAAAGAGAGTAGAAAATTCACCTGAAGCCTGAGGGTTAATAAATGAAATCCTTATTTAAAATGTTCTTTTTTATTTACTCAGGTTATCTTTGTCTGAAATTGAAATTTGTTTGTTGATCTAAAACTTTTAAGTGACTTAAAAGCAAAAACAGAAGAGATGTGTGAGGGACAATTACTTTTCCACAGCACTGTACTTTAAACCTGGATAGTTTTAGCTCTGTACAGTAAATGACTAATAATCATTTGTTTTATTTTGCAGTCTTTTTATAAAAAGCATTTTGATACAGAAGAAGACCGAGTGAACGAGCTCTTCTTTAAAGCAGAAAGTAAAGGTGTGGTGGTGAAGAAATGGTGAGTTTAGAATGATTCACTTGCCAGCTTTTGTTCTTTACATAACCATAAGATCTTAAAAGTGTTTGTTCCTCTCTTTTCATAGTTCAGTGACCATTCAGGAAATCCAGTCTCACCTGGAGCAGGGTCATGTGGCCATCGTTCTGGTGAACGCTGTAGTCCTGACGTGTGAGCTGTGCTCCTCGCCGGTTAAATACTGCTGCTTCCTACCGGTGGGACAGAAGTGTTTCTGCAGGAAGCCGGAGTACCAGGGTCACTTTGTGGTTGTGTGTGGCTTCAACAGGACCACTGGCTGCATCTTCTACAACAATCCTGCCTATTCTGACCGTGAGTAAAAACACAGAAAGGCTCACTCACAGAAAACCTGGTGCTGTCTTTTTGGGTTAAATAAAACAAAATCAAAACAGCTGCTAATGCTGTGGCACAGTAAACATCTGCACACAGCTTATTATAGATGGTAAAATGTGTTTAATTCTGCAAAGGAGGTTTATTGTTTTTCAGGCTTTTTTACATTTAGGCTACGTTCACACTGCAGGTCTTAATGCTCAAATCTGATTTTTTAATCAAATCTGATTTTTTTGTCTGGCTGTTCACACTACAACTGAAATGCGACAGCAAACAGTCTCCAGTGTGAACGAATCACGGCCCCAAAGCGGCCCGCATGCGCAGACGATGACAAGACGTCACACATAACGTGCTCTCTCTTTTTACGGAAGTAAAATGGCTTTGGACTTGAACATGGCCCAATTACGGTAAGATATCTTTAAGGCTGAAATACACCGGAGACATCAGCGCTGCGCCACATCGCGCTCGCACCGTTATTTTGATTAAAAACCATTTTAGTCCGTCAGATCACTCATCACACGGGGACCGCAACAGCGCTTCCCAGAAACACGAGTCCACGCCACGGCGCTAAGTTCACTTGAACAGAATTGTCACCTAATATATTACTAATCAAGTCCAAAACCTCACTTTCTGTCCACCGACTGCCTCCGTCTCCAGTATCAGCTCTACGTGTGGAGCGTTTCCCTCCGCCGGCGCTGATTAGTGGTCTGTCTCCAGTCAGTCACGTACGAGGCGGATTCAATGCGACATGTCCGTTCAGACTGAAGTCGCTTTCAAAAAAATCAGATATGTATCCGATTCAGTACCACATATGAAAGTGACCTGGGTCGGATTTGAAAAAATCGGATCTGTGCCATTCAGACTGTCTTAAAAAAATCAGATATGGGTCGCATGAGGGAAAAAAATCGGATTTGAAGCGCATTTGGCTGCAGTGTGAACGTAGCCTTAGAGACTAGTTCATCGTGAAAACTGACCCAAAGGGATGTTTGGGTAATTTTGAGCTGGCGTTCTATCAGTTATTTATCTACACTAAGGATCATTACCACCAGTGACATCATTCAAAGCAGGAGGAGTCACTAGAAACAGGAAGTTGTCCTCTAACCAGAGCATTAGTCCGATCAGGAGAGACACTGCACCGAAATGGTGAAAAACTAGCGGATATATTTCTCTCAGTATTTAAAGTGATAATATGCAACTTTTTCCTATTTTTAAATCTTTTCCTTGAGCCAGTCTGTGCTAATATGACCCTTTACAGAGTTAATGAAAAGTCACTTAGCCAAATCTGGTGATTAGATCCGGAATACCACGATTGCAAGATTTCCGTCGCCGTCACGGTACCCAGGAAGTCACGTGTCTCAAGAGGGTTAGGCTAACCCAAAGTGGCTAGCTGTTATGCTAACGCTGGAGTGTTTTTATCTCATGATTCCTGCTTTTTTTCAATCTCTCCCTGCTTGAACACAGCTGATTTCTTTGAAAGAGTAAATAACCGCTCCTGTAGAAAGCTATGAAGGCTGAGGAGACATTTCAACAGGTAGATATTGGCGTTTAGAAGCTGAAACGATCTGGTAACTTTTTAATGCAGTAATTTAAAACGGACACCAGAGGGTGCCCAAAACAAGCAAAACTGCATATTATCACTTTAAAACAACTTGCTCAAAAAGTCCCACTGATGTGTTAGAACCCTTTTATTACCAGGAATGTTTATGGTGTTTATGCTGCAGCAGCGTGTACAGTAGAATAGAAAATCAGACGCCGTTTGGTTGAAACTCAGCCTCTTACTAAATTATAGAGGTTTACAAACAGGTACAATAGAGTTCTAACTAGAGATGCAACAATTAATCGATAACATCTACTACAAAAGAAATGCAAAAAACAAACATCAAGATGCTGGAGGGATTAAATCTGTATGTTGGCCCGGGAACACCTCGGTGTCCAAACAGGAAGTGACTGGGGAGAGGACGGTCCGGGCTTCCAGGCTGTGACTCAGACCTGGTTAAGTGACGAGTACAGAGACGTTCCAAAGTGGGAGCACTTCACTGAAAACATCAGAGCTGTAAGAAACTTACAAATGATAATGTAACCAAGAAGTTACCATTGAGACTAAGAACAAAGTACTTAGAGGGACAAACACTAGTCAGTCTCTGAGATGACAGTGAGGGAAACGAGCATAGAGTGAAGTGCATAGAGTACAGAGGAGTTGGGGAAGGTAGGAGCTGGTCTAGAAGATGTTCTCTGAAGAGCTGGGTCTTCAGAGAACAGCTCCCCTGTTCTGGTAGCTGGTGGGTCATTGGTGTATTGTTAGGTACAGCCTGATCTTTAGTGTGTTAAACAATTTGAAGCTGCACGATTTTACTGGGAGCCAGTGACACTGATTAGCAGGTCTCAGTTTTTTTCATTAATTTTGAATTGTTCAGTCATTTTTTTTGTTTTGATGTTGCTTGAAATGGTGTGTGTGTGTTACTGTGTGTGTGTGTGTGTGTGTGTGTGTGTGTTTTATCCAGGGGTGTGCTGCACCAGCGTCAGTAACTTTGAAGAGGCCAGGAGGAGCTACGGGACCGATGAAGATATCCTCTTCATCTTTAAGGAGAGTTGATGGACGGTGATGATGAATCTGATCGTCATAGTAACGGCTGCCACTGCTCCAGTGTACACATCTATCTGTAAATACACCTTGTGCCAAAACGATTCACCTTCGATGGATTCTCCGCTGGACGACTCGAAATCTAAGATGAACTATTTTTCTACGTCATAGTTTAGGATGAGCAGATGGTTCAAATGAATTTTACCATCGTTGTTGAGTTTTAATGTCTGTAGTTAGACCAGTTAGCCGTCAAACTCTAAAGACTTCAGACTTGTGTAACATTGGATGAAATTAGAGAAACTTTGGCCTCAAATGTGAACTGATGTGCACGGAATTCAGGGCTTGATAAGTCACAGTATTGTGCGTTGATTCCTATTTTTTTGTGTTTGTGTTGATGCAAAGCTGCTCATCTTCAACTCCCAGCCTCACCTCTACTTGCCTTTTCTGAAAACCCAAATTCTTTTGATTCAGTTGATTCTCTCAGCAGGGAAACGGGAAGCAGCGGCGTCTCAGGTAATCGGTGTTCTGAAACGTGACGACCAGCTGTCAGCGCTGGTTCAATGCAATAGTCTGGAGCTCCGTACGCCAGCAGAAGAACATGAAAACGGATTCATTTAACTCACTTTACTGGAATACCAGCTTGTGTTTTGCTGCCATGGAAACGAGTTAAACTGTTGCTGGATGGGTGGATGAGATTAACACTAGGAAATGTCCTCGATAAATCTCAGTTTTATTTTTAAAGTTACAATTATGTAAATGCTTTTGCACTACATACTTCAAAGCAGAAACAATATTATTATTTAAAGAAAACGCTTTGTTTTTCTAAATCCTAACTTAGTCACATTGTTTGTGCTTTGTGGTGGAAAAAAGGCACATTTTAAACCACAGGTTTTGTTTTTTATTCATCAAAGAAATTCAATTATTAGATGTTGGAATTAAAAGATTTTAACTTTTGCTGCATTTGTGTTATTTGTCTGTTTACGTGAGTCCTAAAACTTAGTTTTTGACTTTTTTGAGAGATAAAGGGAACGGTACCCAGGAATGTTATACAAGCAGCCTGTTGTTAGAATTTCTGCTGAATGTGTTTAGATACTTTACTAAATAAAGAAAAATAGATAGGCTGCCAAAAAAAAAAAATCAAATTATCTGATGAGAGACAATTCTGTCATTTTTGCTGAAGTGTTTGAAGTATTTTTTAATTTCAACAGGAATATAACAACTTTAAAGGCTGACTTTTTATTTAAAAAGCCATTTCTTGCTGTTAAACATGACCAATTTGTTTCATAAACCTCTTAAAATGCACTTTTAAATTTATTGTTAGTATTTGTGCAGCAGGCCACTTAATGTGTATTATATTACTGGGATGTGAATTCACAAAACCTACATTGTGTTGTCAGCAGCAGCTGCGGTCAGATAGAAACACGTCAGATTTATTGTGCTAAAAACTACCAATCTGAAACTATAAATTCAGATTGACTTATTTATAATAAAGAGCTCTTTGGTTTTGTATTTTTAATGTGATTTTATGATTAAAAACTTACAAAATGAACAGAAACATTTCAGTTTGGTTCTACTCTTTCACTATTTTGGGTTTGAAGTCGTGTCTGACAGCATTCTGAAGTTCCTCTGCGTACTCTGCATACCGACCAGTCATCTGAAAAAAATAAAAGTTATTACAGAAAACAAACAAGCATCCAGTCAAAGCCAGAACAAATAAAACCCACTACAGCTTTGTTGAGTGAACAAGTAGTGAAAAGTAACTCCTGATGTTTACGATCAGTTTGTTCACTACTAATATTTGAGCTTATGGGCTTCTGCTGTTCTGTCACTAGATCAGAGGGAAATGTTTGAATTTCCGTTTAGATCCAACAGAACTGGGATGATGAGTCAAACGTATTAAAAATAACTAACTTTGTGTTTCCACATATTAGCATCATTTAATAAAATTGACATTTAAAGGTTAAAATCATTGATTATTTGCTTGTTTTGATCAGAACTGACGTTGATTTTAAGATTTAACCCACAAAAAAAAAAAATCAGAAAATCTATTTTCATTACAGTTTATTGGAACTGGACATTTTTGTCCTTAAGGACCTAAGAGGGCAGTACATTTTCAAACTTGCAATAATGCATCAAAGTTCATATTTATATAATGCATTTGTATATGTGTAATATAAAGCAAGCCAAAATTAGTTTGATCAAATATAACTTTTTTTCATATATAACAAGGATATTAAGACATCAGACATTTAATGAGTGAAAATCCTCCAAATGACCAAAATACTGAAGTTATTTAACAGATCTAAGCAGAAAAACTTGATTTGTAAAGTTTTTATAGCAGTTTTTTGGAAGTGGACATTTATGCCCTTATGACATGTGAGGGTTGGCCTTTCACAGCATTCTATTGATCCATTTAAAAAAAATGAATTTGAGTTTCAAAATGTGTCAAAACAGTGGTTTTGTTAGAATAAATGGTGTCATATTCACTAACATAACCAGTGTGTCAAAAGATGAGGAGGACAAATCTGCCCAAATGGACAAAAGTGTCCAGAATGATGCCTGAGGGTTTAGCTTACCTTAAAAGCCCATTTATCGCTGACTTGTCTGTTCAGGTTCAGATCCAGTTCCGCCACCAGCAGTCCGTCACGAGTCCTAGAGAGGCCTGGGGTGCGGCTCCCGTCCGGAGCAGCTACATAACTGGATCCATAGAAGTGACCAAAGTCATGGTGAGCTGGAAAAACGAGAAGAGCCTCCAGTCAGTGATGTGATGCATCCTGATGTAAAAGATGCAGCTACAGTTTGATGTTCTCTGATGTAAATTATCCTCTTCACTGTAACTGAACCGCAATTAAAGAAATAAAATCCCAAATCTGATGTGTAGCGTTTTGAAATAACTATTTAGTTATTTTAACTACACCCTCTGTAAATTCACTAATAAGTTTTGGAAGTTTTATATGGAGAAAACATCTCCAATACTATCACTTATATTCAGTGTTTACAGGAATTATCTAGGTTCTTTGAAAGAGTACAGTGAATTGAAATACCTTATTAATAACGTGAACTGAGACCAGATAAGGATTGAACAACCATTTAATTTGAAAAACCTAAGAACACAGACAGATAAGACATTTAGAAAGTTTGATGTAAACACAATTAATATTCTTAACCATGTTGAGGATGTTAAAGATAGTTTAATTGTGAGTTTTAACGGACCGTAGCATATGTTTTAATGACTAGGGAAGTTAGTTAATTTAGTTAACCTAGTTAGGACTTTAAGAGTCAATTTAGGCTAATTTGAGTTGTTATGGAATTTGGTTTGGCTTAATTTAGTTTGGAAGAATTAAGCTTTATCAAAGCAAACCTCTCGATCAGAAAGTGGTGTTCGCTCACTGACAGGTGGACGCTCCTAGATCTGGCAGGCGTTGGTTTCTCCACGAGCTGAGGCTGGAGTCCCCAGACTCGGAGTGGTGGTCCTGGAAGGCGTGGCCGCCGAGGACCTCGCCGGACAGTCCGTGGATACGTCCCGGTCAGCAAGGGAGGCATTTCAGCAGGCATGCTGAACTCATTTCTGATCTTCCCGTAGTGAGGGAGAGACGAGAGGCCTTGTTCAAAGCTGATAAGGGTTCAGCTAAGATAGCAGCATAGCAGCTCCAACTGCTTCAGGCTGTAGCTCAGACCAAGACTGAGACTGTATGAAGACTCGACAAGACTGTCAAGGCAAGACCAGCAAGACAAGACTAAAACTGACTTGTACCGGAACTGAGTATTAGTTTTGAGACGAGTTATCTTAAATTTAACCAATCAGAAGATGTTAAGTGTACCAATCAGAACTGAGTTAGGGGAGTTGTGATTGGACAAGGGACTGTGGGAGTTTACCAAGTTCATATGACTTCCGCCCGTTAACACTCACATTATGAATGTGATTAAAAATGCAGAAAATGCATGACATAGCAGAGAAGCATTATAACACTTTGAGTGTGTGAGTGAGAGTGAGTGACCCTGAGCAGAAACACTACAAGAGAATGTTCTGTAAACAAAAGATTACAGTTGGAACACCAGTCTGTGGTGTTTCAGAAGAGACTTCTTACAGAGAGTGTTTTATTAGACCAGCTAGTGTCCAGTTAAGGTCATCCGGGAGATGGACACTTGAAAGTGGACAGTAGGACACCTGTAGGGGTCTTGATTCAGGGTTAAACATAATCCAAGAGTGATTGTATTCCAAGTTATTAGGAAAAAGATGGATTATTGTTGTGATGGTCAACAGAGGTCAAAGGTCAGAGGATATAGCCTATTTGGTGAGGCTACATATCCCCCCTTTATTTCAAGGTCAAGGACTCCTAGCACAAGGTCGTTGCCTTGAAATACCAATCCGATGACGGAGGACATCATTGATCATCTTGACCCGAAAGGGAAGAAAGGATTGTGGTACCTTTCCAACGGACAGAGTCAATCAAAAATGAATCAGAGCTTGAGTTTAGAGATTACCAGACACAGGGGCACCTGTGTCATTGACCTTCAGGAATTAGGAGCATCCCACAACAGAACAGAATCAGGAGGAGGGCATCGATCCAAACAATGCCAGGAGACTGAGGAGTGGGGCAGTTTGTGAAGGAGTAGGCAGCAGCGGAGGCGTCGTTGATGAAGATCTCCCACCCAGAGCAGCGTCGGCAGATGAGTCGCAGACGAGACCAGTTGGGACCTTGGACGTCCGGTCGCTGGACAGAAGAGTAGAGCAGAGGCACAGCACAGCAAAACAACCACAATCTGATGGAGGGCATTCAAAAAGTGTGAATGTAGGCAGATTTGGTTAAAATAAACTAGAAAAATTTAATTAATCTAATTTTAAAATAAGGCTATGTGTCATGCCATTACATTTATTTAAGGATTTAACCTATTTAAATGATTTAAGAGCTCTATTATTTGTATAAAACTCTGAAGAGATTGACTTCACTCCCATGAGGTTACTCTAGGAGTGACACTTTTAAAGTGAATTTGGAAAGACATTACGTCATATTTTAAACTAAGTTTAAACTATTTAAAGTTTTGGAAATAACTTAGTAAACTAAGGATTGAGATTTTGATAACCAAAAATTGAGTTTTGGAAATAGTGAAATCAGTCATATTAGATCTGAAATCTAAAGTTTTAGAGGACATTTTGTTTTAAATGACCTAAAGTATATTTTAGATCCCTAAATTTGATTTGAGGGAAATAAATTTAAATTGACTTGGCTCGCCTTTACAGTAATTATTATTAAAATAACTGTGAAAATAGTAGTAAATTAAACATTAAGTTTGATTTAAACATAAAGTAATTTTACTAAATGAATACAGCATTAGGCTGTAAAATAAAGGAACTCTGGCTTAGTGTTTACCAGGATGGACGCACAGCTGACTGGAGTACAGCAGGCGACGTCAACAGCTCGACCAAGTCTGTTTATCAATAAAACACATGGTTAATAACACATGGTTAAGGAGGCATAAACATGGACACACATTCACGCCGATCAAACAGAAGAGGGAGACAGCTGGTGTTAGGAGTCAGAGAACACAGAGACCCATTAGTTGAAGTGAAAAAGAGTCTTAAAGAAACGTCACCCCCCTTTGCGTGGAGGATGAGGTCGTTGTTAGTTCTCCATAGGTTAGAGATTGTCATAACCGGGTAAGACTGATCTTTGAGAAAGGTCGTTTTTGTAGGACCAGGGTCAAAGGTGAGTCTGGGAGACAAAGTAGTCGCGTCAGAGGCGACGACTGCACACACCGTTAACATCAAAAGCATCGCCGGGCCGACGTATCGAACGCTCGGGAGGCGGAGACTGAATGATGAAGGATGAAAGAATGGTTGAGGTCCCTTTGGAGGAACCACCAGGGGTGTGTGAGAAGAGGTCACACCTGAGAGGGTGGCCTTGAGTCTGTTCTTAATTGCAGGAGGACTGCAAAGAAGAGTAATGAGTTCTGTCTGTGACAGAGGAGTCTTAACCTGCACTTCCGGGGGAAGAGGAGGTTTACCTTGAGGTCCAGTAGGAGGAGGCTCAGTGTGAGGTGCCGTAGGGCAGTCTGGTTCTGCGGGGAGCAGAACGAGTTCAGCTCGGGGCACCTGAGGACTGAATGGGATTACCTCTGGTTCTACTGTTGACCGAGTAGAGTTGACCTGTTCTACCTGAGGAGGAGGCTCACCTTGAGGTCCAGTAGGGCTGACCAGTTCTGCGGGGAGCAGAAGGGGTTCCTGTGGACTGAGTGGGAGCACCTCGGGTTCTGCTGTTAAGAGAGGGGATTCAGTCTGGGGCGCCTGAGGGCTGACCGGTTCCGCGGGGAGCGGGACGGGCTCTGTGCCGGACGCCGGAGAACTGCCCGACTCTGGGAGAAGCAGAGAGATGTTGGGCTCAGGAGCGTCAGCGTTGACCACTGGAGGGTCTGAGCTTGACACTGGAAGGTCAGATGTTGTTAGAGGAGGATCAGGTTGTGTTGTGACCCCCCTTTCCTCAGTGATGGAAACTGAGGTTGGTGGATCAGATGCAGTAGATGGACTAGCATCTGTAGGATCAGGTAGTGGATAATGATCTAAGATGGCTTGACGTAGAAGATCGAAATCAAATCTAACTTTGAATGGCAGACTCATAATGAATTTATTCAAAGTATAATCGAATATTTTCAATAGATCGACTTTGTCAACGTCGAAAAAACGGTATTTACGCGCTTGGATATCGATCAGACTGAAAAGATCAACAACCCATCGAGGATCACCACGACTGGGCAGTTGTTCCTTGATGTGCTCTGCTATCTCCTTCAGCTGATCATATGCCACCCAAGTGGTTGGACCCTTAGACACAGAAACTTTAGGTACTGCAGGCTTCTGCACCGACAGCGGAGGTGGACAGACAGGAGTCACCTCTGGGGTGAATGTCTTTTCTGCACACGCTGTGGCAGGAGTCTGAGGAGGAGGCTGCTCTGGTCTCCCAGCCGGGAGGCCTGCTGCCTCTTCATCACCGTAGAAAAACATGGCGATTTCACGGCGTAGACGGTTGAAATCAGATTTGACTTCTGGTGTCTGACGATCGATGAGGTTCATCCACATCAAGTTTGATGAGTGGTAAAGAAGAAATATTTTGTCTTCTAAACATGTGTCAGGATAGTCTTCCAAGAGCCTATCAAATTTCCTGAAAAAAGCAGATAGCTTTTCAGGGTACATTGTTTGGGGTACAAATTTTCCCAAATCCTGTGAGAAGTCGTAAACTTCTACTGCAGTGAGGCGTCTACCCTCTTTTATTTGTTTTTGTTCAGACATGTTTATTCTGATGAAGATAATTCACTGAAGGAGAAAGAAAGAGTTAAGCTCAACAAATGTAATGAAGTGATGTGTCTCTGAGACAAAGAGTTAAACGAGGCGATGGAAGACAGATAAAAGCAGCGTTGTTTAGCGGAATCAGCGGATATTTACCTATTTAGCGGTTAGCTCGGGGGACGTACTCAGCCGATGCTACCTAAACTCGTCGTGAAAACGCACGAGATTTTTGACGAAGGACAACCGGTCTCTACCTGGTTTGTCTCTGGACGTCTGATTTAGGCCACGTGTTCTTGGACGTCGTGTTAACCGTCTGATAAACAGCTTAGAACGTAGCCGGAACCTTATTGTCTCCACGTCGGAAAACTCCTGTCACCAAGCATACACAAGTTACACAACAGACATTTAACTGTGAAAACAGACAGGAAGTGAAACAGCTTAACAAGAATCAGACTTGGCTTCAGTGATGAGGTGGCAATGCTTATCTTATCAGCAAGGACTGTGTGTGCTTCTTGGCAGGGAAAATGGAGTTCAGTCATTAAACAGCTTATACTGTAGTTATTAATATTTTTAGGTATTAATTTTGTACTTAAACTGGTTGACTTGTCAATATCCAGTTAACTCCTGGCTGGCTCGCCATTATGTAGCGTTTTGAAATAACTATTTAGTTATTTTAACTACACCCTCTGTAAATTCACTAATAAGTTTTGGAAGTTTTATATGGAGAAAACATCTCCAATACTATCACTTATATTCAGTGTTTACAGGAATTATCTAGGTTCTTTGAAAGAGTACAGTGAATTGAAATACCTTATTAATAACGTGAACTGAGACCAGATAAGGATTGAACAACCATTTAATTTGAAAAACCTAAGAACACAGACAGATAAGACATTTAGAAAGTTTGATGTAAACACAATTAATATTCTTAACCATGTTGAGGATGTTAAAGATAGTTTAATTGTGAGTTTTAACGGACCGTAGCATATGTTTTAATGACTAGGGAAGTTAGTTAATTTAGTTAACCTAGTTAGGACTTTAAGAGTCAATTTAGGCTAATTTGAGTTGTTATGGAATTTGGTTTGGCTTAATTTAGTTTGGAAGAATTAAGCTTTATCAAAGCAAACCTCTCGATCAGAAAGTGGTGTTCGCTCACTGACAGGTGGACGCTCCTAGATCTGGCAGGCGTTGGTTTCTCCACGAGCTGAGGCTGGAGTCCCCAGACTCGGAGTGGTGGTCCTGGAAGGCGTGGCCGCCGAGGACCTCGCCGGACAGTCCGTGGATACGTCCCGGTCAGCAAGGGAGGCATTTCAGCAGGCATGCTGAACTCATTTCTGATCTTCCCGTAGTGAGGGAGAGACGAGAGGCCTTGTTCAAAGCTGATAAGGGTTCAGCTAAGATAGCAGCATAGCAGCTCCAACTGCTTCAGGCTGTAGCTCAGACCAAGACTGAGACTGTATGAAGACTCGACAAGACTGTCAAGGCAAGACCAGCAAGACAAGACTAAAACTGACTTGTACCGGAACTGAGTATTAGTTTTGAGACGAGTTATCTTAAATTTAACCAATCAGAAGATGTTAAGTGTACCAATCAGAACTGAGTTAGGGGAGTTGTGATTGGACAAGGGACTGTGGGAGTTTACCAAGTTCATATGACTTCCGCCCGTTAACACTCACATTATGAATGTGATTAAAAATGCAGAAAATGCATGACATAGCAGAGAAGCATTATAACACTTTGAGTGTGTGAGTGAGAGTGAGTGACCCTGAGCAGAAACACTACAAGAGAATGTTCTGTAAACAAAAGATTACAGTTGGAACACCAGTCTGTGGTGTTTCAGAAGAGACTTCTTACAGAGAGTGTTTTATTAGACCAGCTAGTGTCCAGTTAAGGTCATCCGGGAGATGGACACTTGAAAGTGGACAGTAGGACACCTGTAGGGATCTTGATTCAGGGTTAAACATAATCCAAGAGTGATTGTATTCCAAGTTATTAGGAAAAAGATGGATTATTGTTGTGATGGTCAACAGAGGTCAAAGGTCAGAGGATATAGCCTATTTGGTGAGGCTACAGATGGAAACTACGGTTACCTTTTTTCCCATCACCTGACGTGAATTCACTTTTGAACTGTTCCTGTAGAAGAAGAATAAAAACATTGATTTGACATCCTCTGTTCTGTTATTCATCAACACATCGTGGTGTGTTAGTTTGACTGCAGCAGACTTACTGTCCCAACACGGTTGATGGCACAAGTAAAACAGTGGTTAGCTATTGCTGCATTCCTGGCCTCGATGGGCCACATGGGTTCACTGCACGGGACAAATGCCAACGTTTAGACACAAACACAGTGTTTATAGTACACAAAGTCTCCATTTTACCAGCTCTCAGTGATTCAGGAGGAAGAATCACGTCTCGTCTGGTGTCATAGTGCAGCTGCATAACCATCACTGCTGTTTTTCTTATTCTGCACAAATATACTTGCAGATGTGGTACATTTTTACTACTAATGATAACAAGACTCCTACTCAGTTGCACATTTCTTAGAATCTGAATCAGAGAATGCTATTTTTACTGACTGTATAGTGGGTTGTTTTCTGTAAATTCGCCCTTACTGTACAGTCTCTTTGCTGGTGCACCTGAATTTCACCACTGAGGGACAATAATGGTTATTTGTATACTATTCTATTCAATTCAGTTTATTTCTGAAGCTCCAGTTTACAACACAAGTCTTCTCAAAGCAACGATTCCAGATCACTTCAGATTTATTGTAAATTTTTGTATTTATGTTCATTATAAAGTAACAGTTAGTCCAAATGTTTTATTTATAAAGGAACCAGCTGATTGAAGCGTGACTTTAATGTAATCCTCCGTTCTGAGCAGAGCTTCAGACCACAACATGCCTGATACTAGGTGTACAGTGTGAAAGTCGCTATGGATAAAAGTGTCAGATGAGTAATTGTAAATTTTGATTTCCTCTTTTTTTATCCTGCAGACATCCTTACACTTCAGGACAAACACCAAAGTATCTTCTGCACAACAAAGGAGAAAACTTTCTTCAAATGGACCTGCGTATCACGATCTGTGCCTTTTGAGTTCTGATAATCATAATTAATCCTTTATTGTCCCCTTGGGGAAATGATTTATCTGCATTTGACCCATCCCTGAGGAGCGGTGGGCTTTGGATGATTCCTGGGGGGTAACTTTGGGGTTCAGTATCTTATCCAAGTAGCATGTGGTCTGATGGACCCAGGGATTGAGCCACTCACCTTCTGATCAGCTGACAACTCACTCATGGTCAGATCCTCCTGTTCTCATGCTTGTATCCCTGGACCAGTTACATCCCTGTGTTTTTATCCCAGTGCTCCTAAGGTTTCCTTAATTTAGAGATTTGTGTTCTTGTGCCACGCCAGCTTTTCCTTTTTTACTAAAGTAATTTTGAGTTTAGTTTGTTGTATTTTTTTGGATCCTCTTACCCCATGTCCTGACACTGAGAGGCAGCAGGTATAATGAAGAATGAGGTTTTTAAAAAGTGAGTCACTTTGGATCAACCAACAAACAAACTCAAACGACCAAATACTGAGACCTGTGGAACCCCACAAGAGCGGTGGAAAGTGCAAAACTAAACAAATAATAATTTAACATTTAATGTGATGTAAATCAGGGTATCTTTAACTATTCACTCAAACAGCAGTTTAATCCATTCATTCAGGGCCATTAGGAGCTCATCACACTCAGTTTGATTAGCTCTGATGTTTTTCTTCACGACTTAGATTAAATGTGTACGATCTGTTCTCAGGAGAACGGCCTGGATTAGAAATCCTACCTGAGAGAACCAACAGTGGCCGAAGGGTTGAAGATGACCTCAGCTCCATTCAGGCTGTACATGAACCAGTTGAGGGGATGGTGACGTCCGTAGCAGATATTCACAGCAATCTTCCCAAACTGAGTCTGGAACACTGTGTGGCCTGTGTCACCCTCCATATAATACGTGGACTGTGAGGAGGGAGCAGAACAGAGATCTGAGGTTGTTGGGTTTTTTATTTCAGTATTCTGGACAGCTGCAGTGTTTGTCTGCTAACCTCATTAAAGTCTCCGACCCTGGGAATGTGATTCTTCCTGCTCTTTCCCAGCACATTTCCAGAGTTGGAGATCACCACCGCTGTGTTCCACAGAGTGCTGTGCAGCTCCTCTCGCTCCAGAATTGGAGAAATGACTACCATGTTGTGTTTTTTGGCTAGCTGTTGTCAGAATCAGAGTGACCACCAGGCCTGTGTTGTGCAGTGCAGCTCATTAACATGTCTGATCTCACCTCTTGGCAGAAGCGTGTGGTGTTTCCTTCCTCAGCGGATTCAGCAAACTCGGTCCACGGTTCTTTCTCACGGGTGCAGAAAGCAAAGGGCATGGCTGTGAGCACAAAGGCCAAAGTTAGAGTCTTTTCTAACCTTGATAAATGTATAATTCTGTGCTTTCTGCATCATAAACACACTCACTCCAGGTCTCCTGGAAACAGATGATGTTCACACCACACATGGCTGCAACCTCAACTATTTCACCAACACGACTGTGCATGGCATTGATCTGAGAAGGAAAGAGAGACAAGACTTTTCTTGTTTTTCCACTGAAGTTAAATGACCCAACACTGGTTCTACCTCACTGCTCTAGTGTAGCAGACTTGAGTTCATGGTGAGGTTCTGACCTGGTCCAGGATCGGGGCATCAGTAGGTAAAACGATGCGGTGCTGAACCAGTCCCACTCGGATTCTTCTGGGTGGCCTGAGTTGCTCCTGTGATGCATCAAACTTGTATCCTTTCAGCTCAAAGTCATGTTCAGAAGCAGCTTCGATGGCTGAAGCTGGGAGCTCCAACTTCCTGTAGGAGACCACATTTTAAACATTTTTATATTTCCTCAAGAAAATGTGATACGTGCACGGTGGTGGCAGCAGCATTTTGTCAAGATGTTGCTTCGTGCAAACGTTGTGGAAAATGAGCAATAATGAAGCGAGAGTGACTGGAGAATGTAAGCACGCTTTATAAATGAGGCCTCTGCTCAGGATCTGGGAGGGGATACCTCAGGACACCATCCATCATCTAAGGAGCCCTGATGTTGTCTGCTTGTTACCAGCAGGTGGAGCCATACAAACTGCTGATGACCAATCTGAGTATGACAGCTGACTGGACTAACCTGCTGCATCAGGCTTTTAGTTTGACATTTCTTTGCCACTTTAAACTAAACCAACACATTACCCATTCCATATCAGTTTGGATATACAGCATGACTTTTTAAAAATATTGAAATCTGATGTATTTTCATAGGGTTTACATACTTTTTGAACACATATTTATGCAGCTGTAATGGTTAACTACAATTCAAACAGAACATGAACTGACATGAAGTTATCTTTGGATCCTGTTAAACCTGTCAATCCAGCTTAAAGCTCAACAGAGTGGATTTTAATGTGATATTCTCTCCAGAAAGGAGAAACGTTCATTTGTTTCCTGAGGCTCAGAAGAAGCTGAGTGAAGCCCACCATAGAATAATAATTAACTAAAGAACAAACGGAGAGATCTCATCATCAGTCTGTGTCACTACATTTAAATGAACACTACAGAAACCCTTTAACTTACAGTGTTTCCTTCCCGAATAAGATCCTCTTCACCTGGACCAGCTCGGCCTCTGGCAGGTGAGACTCCAGACTTTTCTCCAGAGACTCAAACTCACACGAGGACATTTTTGTGGCTTTGAGCTCTGCAGCAGCGACAGCTCTGCTTAAATCCTGCTGCTTGCTGACTGTTTGTTAACCATTTCACTCGTTACATAATCAAAAGAAACGCCTTTCGAAAGAGGCGCCTCTGACTGCAAGTGACTGAAGTTGACCTTTGACATGAGAGTTTCTCAACCCTGAAGCAGCCTCACGTGGAGCTGCATGGATTACTGTGTTTACTCAAACAATGAGCAGGTTCACACTGCAATGTTTACAGAGACAGAGAGAAGATGTGTATA
>SSNR01000415.1:411833-447645 GCA_006937965.1 Callopanchax toddi | reverse complement strand
GGCCAGAAATGTTTATAGTCATGCATGAGAGTTAAACATTTTAAAAACTAACATCAGAACTGAAAATAAAGTCACAATAACTTCATGAAACATTCTCGTTCTGCGTACGTTCTATGTAATCCATGCTGGCCAGATATTATTAGGATGATTCAGCTTTAGAAAATGTTTTATGTGTCTGGTTGGTTGTTTCTGTGAAGTCCTGCTGATGGACGAGCAGACAGACTCACGGAAGACTCTCAGTAAGACGTAGAGTCGTCTCTCAGCCAGAGCGCTGCTGGCTGGATCAGAGCTGTGCTGCTTCTGATCCAGGTTCATCACCCGGCCGCTGCTGTCCAGCAGGTCCACACAGTCTGCAGCAACAACATCAGTTTGTTTTAACACAGTGAATGGAAAGAATCCACATGAGAGTACTGACTTGTAAAACTCAAAACGTTCAAAAGAGGATTTCAGTCATTAAGATAATTCAGGTTATACATGTTTTAGAGAGAAATTATTTACATTTTTGTACAAAATCTTTAAAATTCTTCAAAAAATTGCTTTGTTATTAGTCAGTTATTTAAAGACCTTTAGGTAATTAAATCAATTTAACTGGACAGCTGAGTGGATCAGTACCTTTAAACTCCAGACCACACCGTCCCTTTAAATGATGGATAAAGTTTATCAGCTTACAGTTCAGGTTGAACATTTCCATCTTGCCTTCTGACAAGAAAAATATATTTTTTAAATTGATACTGATGTGTAGATAAATGCTACATATCATACAAGAAGTTGACTGACCTCCAAACAGAATAGTGACAAACATGCTGCACCGCTGACTGCCCCTCTGATCCAGATCAGAGCTAAAAGGACCTTCACCAAGAGCCCAGAAGGTCCAGGTCTGAGAAATAGACTGAACATAAAATGTTTTGTGCTGTAAAGACACACACACAGTCTTTATATTTCTCCTTCACAAAGCTGAGGTCCTGTAAATGAGGAGACAAAGACCTGCTGATGCTCGTTGCCATGGAGACGCTCCACACAGACTGGACTCAGAGCACCTCAGAGATGTCAAGACAAAAACAAAGATGCTTCTAGAGTTTTCCA
This sequence comes from Callopanchax toddi, assembly GCA_006937965.1. NCBI lineage: Eukaryota > Metazoa > Chordata > Actinopteri > Cyprinodontiformes > Nothobranchiidae > Callopanchax > Callopanchax toddi. The sequence continues at coordinate 446,562 of SSNR01000415.1, read as the reverse complement.
GCACTTAAAACATTTTTTTAAATCACTGTAACTAGTTTTTGCTCACTGCATTAGAAGCATTTTGGCTACAATTTCTTTTTCTTTTTAAAAATTGCTGAATGGAATGTAACAGAAATATAAAATTTATATAAAATATATATTTTTTATTTACTTCTACTATGATTTTGACATGAAATACATAAAATCCTCTTTATTTTTTACCATGTTGTAAGTTTTCCTCTATAATTTCACCCTGGGAACTAAAGTTGTTGAAACCTGAAAGTAAACTTGTCATTATTTTTATTTACTTTTACCCTATATTATTACTGTGTATACATTAAGTACCTGGTTGTCACTTCAATCAACTGAACTGGTCCCACAACAGATGCTCTGTATAAGGGCCAGAGCTGCATCCAACTCCTGAGGAGGCTGAGGTACTTTGGAGTGAGCGCCCATCTGCTAAAAAAAAAAACTTACTACTCCATTGTTAGCTCCATTATCCACTAGCTGTGGTCTGCTGGGTGCAGGCTGCTGACCATGACAGGAAGAGACCAAACAGCTGTTTGGAGAGCTGCTCAGTCCTTGGCTGCTGCTGAACTCTGGAGAAGGTGGATGAGAGGATGTTGGTGAAGCTGACCTCCATCCTGGACAACTTCTCTCACCCACCGAGGGCTCTGAGCAGCTCCAGTGGCAGATCAAGTCATCCAGTTTGCAGCTGTACAGCTTTTTTCATTTAAGCTATAAAGGAGGTTCTTTGCAGGTCCTGTATTTTATATCCTTTACATCAAATGTAACTTACATGTTTTTCCATTCTCATGTATGCTCCCCATTATGTGGAGAATTAAAAAGGTCTCAAAACTGCAATGTTTGCACCCCGATTACATTTTAAATTATGGCCCAAAATGGTTGTCAAAAATTTCAGTAAAAAAAAAAAAAAAAGACCAGATACAGATCTAACTCCTCAGCAGTTTTTTTAATTCAGACATCTGAGCATACAGAGCTCTTGCTTCAGAACAACAAGTTAAGAAAACATCAACATGAACACCGTGAAAACATCAAGTCTAGGGCAGCTCCTCACAGATCCTAGAACACGAGGTGCCTTAGAAAACAAAACAAACTGGAGAGAACATAGACTTCTGAACATTAAGCCATTAACAGCAAGTTTAGGTCAGCTCCTCATCCTAGAACAGGAGCTGCCTTGGGAAACACAGAACACATGAAATTTGTGAAATCAAGTATAGGGCAGCTTCTTGTTTTTGGACACAAGGCGCCTTAGAACAGAAACCAAAGTGGAGAGAACATTAACATTTTAACTAAGCCATTAAATAGCATGCTTAGGCAACCTCCTCCTCGCCCTCCTCTTCAAATTCTCCTTCCTCTTCAACCGTGGCATCCTGGTACTGCTGGTACTCAGACACCAGGTCATTCATGTTGCTTTCAGCCTCCGTGAACTCCATCTCATCCATTCCTTCTCCAGTGTACCAGTGGAGGAAAGCTTTGCGCCTGAACATGGCTGTGAACTGCTCTGAGATGCGCTTGAACAGCTCCTGAATGGCTGTGCTGTTGCCGATGAAAGTGGCAGCCATCTTGAGGCCTCTGGGAGGAATGTCACAGACAGCGGTCTTGATGTTGTTTGGGATCCATTCCACGTAGTAGCTACTGTTCCTGTTCTGCATAATCAGCATCTGCTCATCCACCTCCTTCATGGACATGCGGCCACGGAAGATGGCAGCCACAGTCAGGTATCGGCCATGTCGAGGGTCACAAGCAGCCATCATGTTCTTGGCATCGAACATCTGTTGGGTGAGCTCTGCTACCGTCAGTGACCGGTACTGCTGACTTCCTCTGCTTGTGAGTGGAGCGAAGCCTGGCATGAAGAAGTGCAGACGAGGGAACGGCACCATGTTGACGGCCAGTTTACGCAAGTCGGCATTGAGCTGGCCGGGGAACCTGAGGCAGGTGGTTACGCCGCTCATCGTTGCAGAGACCAGGTGGTTAAGGTCTCCGTATGAGGGAGTTGTGAGTTTCAGTGTGCGGAAACAGATATCGTACAGTGCCTCGTTATCGATACAATAGGTCTCATCTGTGTTTTCCACCAGCTGATGGACCGACAGCGTGGCATTGTAGGGCTCCACCACAGTATCAGACACTTTGGGAGAAGGCACGACGCTGAAGGTGTTCATGATGCGATCAGGGTATTCTTCACGCATCTTGCTGATCAGCAGGGTGCCCATACCTGAACCTGTACCACCGCCAAGGGAATGTGTGAGCTGGAAGCCCTGCAGGCAGTCGCAGCCGTCAGCCTCCTTCCTCACAACATCCATTACAGAGTCAACCAGCTCAGCACCCTCAGTGTAATGGCCCTTGGCCCAGTTGTTGCCAGCACCACTCTGACCTGCAAAGCAAAAAGGCAAATTTAATTTAAAAAATCTGGCCAGTATTAACTTTGTTTCTTATGAAACCAGGGTTGGTGTCTAAATACTGGACTCCCCTAAAAAAAAAAAAAAAGATATTTCAAATAAATCAACTTCCTCTAGGTGGCAACAGTGAACTTCATAAAGATACTGAATACACTTTATACTGTGAAACATTCTGGTATCAATGAGGTCATTATTTGCATTCTCGAGGCATGATGTGGCAATGTCTGGTCTATACATTTTACATACCTGTTTTATTGTAATGCCAGCATCTCCAGAGATGCATTTTATGTGAAGATTGCTAGCTCATGACTCAATTGTCTTTATTAGGACACATTTACCTTTGTACAGTGCACCAATTAGTCAATAGGTTCAAATACCCACCAAAAACAAAGTTGTCTGGTCTGAAGATCTGTCCAAAAGGTCCAGATCTCACAGAGTCCATGGTCCCTGGCTCCAGATCCACAAGCACAGCACGGGGCACATATTTACCACCTACACAGCACAGAAAGAAATTACACACAGAACAGTTGTTTGTAAACACACACACACACACACACACACACAAACACAAACCTGAAGCTTCGTTGTAATAAACGTTGATCCTGTCCAGCTGCAGGTCATTGTCTCCATGGTAGGTTCCAGTTGGGTCGATGCCATGTTCATCACTGATCACCTCCCAGAACTAAGAAACAAAAATATACATATATCACAACTAAGACATAGGGCAAGCCAAGTAACCATAAACCTGAAACTATTACAAATCTTTTCAAATGGTAGGAAAGAAAGATTTAAAAAATGACTTTACAAAGTACAATCTAGAAAAAAGTTAAACAGCTTCAGGGCTAGGATGCAAGTTCAATTTAAAAGCACTGCTCAACATGGTCTACCGCTGCGGCCAAGGGTTATTTATTCTAGATAGAACATTCTGCTAGTCACATCCGTTGACTATTTTCCTGCCATGATCAAGCTGCACGCGCTCTCACGCCTCATTGGCTGAAAGAATTTGAAACTACCCGGGCATCGCCTCTCTCATAGGCCTGTCTGCTCGGTACCACTAGCAAGTGTTCATCATTCACAAAAATATTTGTGGCTCGATCTACCCAACCCTTTTCATCGCCAAGCAGGGACACTAACCAACCTCTAACAGCCGAAAATCTGCCCAAGACGAACGTTTTTTCTTATGACTGCGATCTTTTTAAGGAGATTTGATTGTTTGTATAGTATTTTAACTGCGGTTAATAAAACACGTCAAGACATCTAAATTCGATTAGTGTTTAAAATGATAGTCTCCGCATTTGATTGATATTGGTGTGGTTCGGCACACCGACTGAGCACAAAGCACCGGCTTTCCGAGGAAAACTCGAAATTTCTTAGTAAAAATGTATTAAATACATATCCAAACACTTATTTTTCGTTTCCTTACCTTGGCACCAATCTGGTTTCCGCACTGGCCGACCTGAAGATGGAGAATTTCCCTCATTTTTCCAAAAAGTTCGGTACTACAGATCTGCTGAAAACACCTTGAGATTTTCCGCTAATGCGCAGCAAACAGTTAACTCCTTTCTTTTATACAGGCAAAAAAGTTAAACCCGCCCTTCAGTCGCCAAATTAAATTTCCATTGGCTATCTAGTGATGATGTATTACCGACACAACTTACAACCAATAAAACGCGTCAATTCTTGTTTGCTATTGGTCGTAGTGACTGCCAATCGCTTTAATGTATTACACTGCACGCGCTGGCGAGTCCTAGTGGTTCAATCGTGTGTCTTCATGGGCATAAATCCCTGGGAGGACATAAAGTAGTCCCCTCCAAAGTCCCATCAAACACAAATCATATTTTATTTACATATTACAGTAAAGTCTGTTGAAAGCACAATACAAGTTGTGCTACTTGAAGACAAACTTTTTGAGAGTTATAACTCCTGAAAGTTTCCAACTCCCCCCCATCCTCACAGTGATTTGGTATGGTCTGTTTCCCTGATGGGAGGGGCTGCTCCGCTCCGACTAGCTGCCTGCTCCGCTTCGCTTCTTTACATGCAGGCAGAGCGGGTGAGGAGGTTGAAGGAGTTATTTTAGAGTTTTTATGCATTCGAACATTCATTGACTGGTTAAGAAGTTATTGATCGTTTCACTTGTTCAACATGCTCATCCATAACATAAAAAGCTACATTTCAGCTCCTTTGTGTGAAGTCTGCTGGCTTATTTAGCAATGGCCGGGGGGGAGGTCTCGCGATAATCTATCGCGAGAAGTGGAGAGTCCTGCCTGTTTCTGTGCCTGATTTCAGCTCATTTGAATGTCTGGTGGTTAAATTGCCTGGTCCTATTCCCACGATCATTGCTTCAGTTTACCGCCCCCCTAAGCCTACCAGTGACTTTATAAATGATCTCTCCACATTACTCACTCAGCTCTCCACCCTCTCCCAGAATGTCATACTGCTGGGGGATTTTAATATACATCTTGATAATAAGAATCTGCCTATTACCCGAGATTTTTTGTCCTGTTTGGAGAGTTTTGGACTCAGTCAGTTCATTGACTTTCCAACACACATCAAGGGCCACACTCTGGACTTAATATCCTGTTCTGGTCTTGTTCCTGCCAACTGTTCAGCTGATGGAAGTTCACTTTACTGGCCATTTCCTCCTCTCATTCAACGTCACCCTTCGTCTTTCTGCAGTTAATCCGCCGCGCCTCATCTCATTCCGGAACCTCAAATCTATTGACATGGATGCTCTTTGTGCCAATATTGACCACATGCTTATCCCGGATCACCTCTCCAACCCTGATGAACTTATTTCTGTCTATAATAATGTCCTAAATGGCATCCTGGACTCTCTTGCTCCTGTGAAAACCCGACTTGTTTCCTTTTCCTCAAGTGCCCCGTGGTACACTCCTGGCCTGCGTACATTAAAATCCAAAGGTCGCCGACTCGAGCGTCTCTATAAAAGAACTGGCCTCTTTTTGCACAAAGAACAATATCTTACTCATCTACTGCATTACAAAACTTCTGTAGACTCTGCCAAATCCCAGTACTTTTCTAGACTCATTACTTCGAACGCTGGTAACTCTAGAACATTATTTTCATTACTAAAGAAAACGGTTCAACCACCTGATTCCTTACCATCTCACATGTATTCTGCTGACACCTGCCAATCTTTATTATTGTTTTTCAATGAGAAAATTCGCAACATCTACCAGCATCTGTCCTCTGATCCTCCTATTCTTCTCCAGTCTCTTTCCTCTCCACATTGTCAACCTTTCTCCAGCTTCCTTCTACCATCTGCCTCTGAAATCTCTGACCTGATCAGTAAATCTAAGCCTACCACCTGCTCTCTGGATCCCCTTCCCACCATTCTAGTGAAGACTTGTCTACCTTCTCTCATTCCTTTCATAATCACCATCATCCACTCCTCTCTCACTACTGGTATAGTCCCATCTCAACTTAAAACTGCTGCAGTCACTCCCATACTCAAAAAACCAGGTTCGGATCCCAATAATTTTAATAATCTTCGCCCCATCTCTAACTTACCTTTTATCTCGAAAATTCTGGAGAAAGTAGTAGACTCTCAGCTTCGTTCTCACTTGTCATGTAACTCTCTTTATGAACCCTTTCAGTCTGGCTTCCGCCCCGGTCATAGTACAGAAACAGCAATGGTAAAAATCACAAATGATCTTCTAACTGCAGCTGATTCAGGCTTACTCTCCATCCTCATCCTCCTTGATCTGAGCGCAGCATTCGATACCATTTCTCACTCCATTCTTCTTGACAGGCTCTCATCTATCGGTATTTCTCATAACGCACTCAACTGGTTTCACTCATATCTCTCCGGTCGCACTCAGTTCATACAACTGAAATCTTTCAGATCCGAACCCTCCCCAGTTAGCAGAGGTGTGCCCCAGGGATCTGTCTTGGGGCCCCTTCTCTTCATCCTTTACATCCTTCCTTTAGGTCAAATACTCCGGAAATTCAACATTCAGTTTCACTGCTTTGCGGATGACACCCAGCTCTACTTGTCTGCCAAACCAGATTCCTCATTCCCACCTCCCTCCCTCTCCTCTTGTCTAGCTGAACTCAAATCTTGGTTCTCCACTAATTTTCTCAAACTAAACAGTGACAAAACAGAAATTCTACTTATCGGTACTAAATCCATCTTATCCAAAGCTGCCAGTTTCTCTCTCACTATTGATGCCTCCACTGTTTCTCCCTCCCCTCAGGTGAAGAGTCTGGGTGTCATCCTTGACAGCACTCTCTCATTTCAGTCCCACATTAATAATATCACTCGGTCCGCCTATTTTCACCTTCGCAATATTAAACGCCTTCGTCCCTCTCTCTCTCCTCATTCTGCTGCTATACTCGTCCACAGTCTAGTCACTTCCTGGATCGATTACTGTAACTCACTGCTGTTCAGTCTCCCTCTAAAATCCCTCCACAAGCTCCAGTTGGTTCAGAACTCTGCTGCACGAATCATCACCAACACTCCCCTGTCTCACCATATCAGTCCCATCCTCCAGGAACTTCATTGGCTCCCAGTTAAGCAACGAATCCAGTTCAAGATCCTGCTTCTCACCTTTAGAGCCATCCATAATCTCTCCCCCCCATATCTATCTGACCTTATTCAAGTTGTTTCACCTGTCCACCTCCTAAGATCTTCCTCCTCTGTCCATCTTACTGTACCATCCTTCCATCTTAGCTCCATGGGGAGAAGAGCTTTCCGCTGCTCTGCTCCCCACCTCTGGAATTCTCTCCCACAAGCCATACGGAATTCTGACTCCCTCTCCACTTTTAAATCCAGACTCAAAACTCACCTGTATCAAACTGCCTACTGTCTCTGAGTTAGTTTTATCTTGTATTGTGGTTTGTGTTGTCTAGGATTTTATGAGTCTTGTGTTTTAACTACTTAACTGTTTTTAACTTGATTTTATCATTTTAGTTGTTGTACAGTGACCTTGGGTTCCTTGAAAGGCGCTTTCTAAATTAAATGCATTATTATTATTATTATTATTATTTAACACCATTGCTTATGCACTGGGGGCCATGCATGAGCAGTCGATGGTATGGGGACTGACAGTCACTCTGACCCACTTCATCTGCTTGTGGTGATCAGAGTGTCGGGTGGCATCTGCTGTATGGCAGCTTCACCTCTGCTTTAGTGTAGCTTACTGCCATCAGTGTGTGTATGAATGGGTGAATGATTAACTGTAATGTAAAGCGCTTTGGAGTCCTTGACTTGAAAAAGCACTGTACAAATGCAGAACATTTACCATACTAGAAGCTGATGAAAACAGTAAAACATCAAGGGTCCAAGTTGGTGTAAGGATGACACTTCCTGTTGTTGCATAGATGTACTGTAGGTTTTGACAGGGAAGGAATCAGTTTAGGAAACAAACCTTCAACCTTCACAGGTCAGCAGCAGAGCTGCAGGACTCAGGAGACTGGCTGACTTTTATTACAATGGTATTTTCAACAAAAAGTCAGCCCTGGACAGTGTCTAATTTACCCTTTGAAAATGGAAGATAATTAATTTAAAGATGGGACTTTGTACATGTCTCCTTATGAGGACAAATGTAGCTCCTCTTGAACAAATTTATCAGAAAACACAAAAGATGTTAAAAGATTTTACTAAATTCATCAGGTAACCATTCACAATCTTTTAAAATTACATCCCATTAATATTTACACACATTTGCCAGCATGTGACAGTGACACAGAGCACACTGGTTTCTGTTTCAGCACTGACTTATCAAACTTCCGGCCTCAGATTTAAAAAAAAAGTTCTTATTTTAAAAAGACCTTAACACAAACCAGCTTGAACTGGTTTAATCAGAGTGTGTTAGGCCCACAGGAAGCACTGGGTGCAAAGAGAAACTGGAAGTCTGCTTTTCTTTTTGTATAAAAAACACATGAATCAAAATGAAATCTGATGTATAAAGTGGGAGGAAAAAGGGAGCCGTCTGTTTGTTGAAACTTCATGATGTGAAATATGTCCACAATAAAAGGTCAGAGAGGAGGAACCATCACAAGCATTGCTGTTGGACACCTTATTGATACATTTTTTTCTGCATATTTTCACAAAATGGAAAAGATCACTTCATCCTCTGTGGAAGGTCAAAGTTCAAACATACATTGAACGAACACATAAATAGTGAAGAACATCTACTGATTTAAACCATTCACTGATAAAAGGTTGAACTCCCTGGACCACGAGCAGAGCTTTTAGGCTTCTATTAAACTAAAGACACTCATATTTAAATAGAGCAGGCAGCTTCATGTTAAAGCAGTGGCGGTTCAAGACCAAAGTTAGAGGAGGGGCCGGGCTGGGGCCAGCTGCTTTTTTAAAGGGGAAAATTCTAAAGCACTAATGCCGTTTCCTCATTAGTATCCGCTCTACTCTACTCGGCCCGGTTCAAATCTTTCACATACGGCCCACATGTCCGGTTTCGGAGCCGAGCCCATACTTTTTCTCGACCCTGCTCCTCGATGGTCCGAGCGGGGCCACTCCGCCGGGCTGCACGCCCACTGCAGACTGATTGGTCGGCTGAAGTCTCACGCTTACCTACAGGCTTGGCTTGCGTCTTCAGTCCCACTGCAGCAGCTGAACGGCTTCCTGCATCATGCAACGCATTATTTCATGCTCTTCACGGAGCTGGTTCCCCATGAGCTCCAGCCACAACTGGAGTATAAAGGCCTGTTCATACTCCACGAGAAGAAAGAAATTTGTTCTCGCTGGGGAGCGCCGAGAACAAGAAAAAAGTTTGTTTCGGCAGGGAGCATTCATACTCCCCGAGAACTCAGCTGTCGAACTGCTTCAGCGATGTATCAAATGGGTGTGCGTATCAGGTGTGTGTGTGTGTGTGTGTGTGGAGGGGAGGGTGTGTGTGTGCAGTTTAAAACGATCCATCCTCGCTACGTGAGGAGCGGAGGCATACGGGTCTCCGGCGCAAACCCTCGCGGTCTGCGCTGGTCCTCCTAGCTCGGGTCGATCCAAACCGTCACCCTTCAAGTCCGTCCGCACAAAACAGCACAGCAGGCACCGGAGAACAACGTCAACCACTACCCGCAAAACCACGCTCATCCTCCCTTTCTGACCAATCACAGCATTGTTCTCGGACATCCTGCCGAACAAAGTTCGGCCCAGCTGATGTGCACAAGAACAAGCCATTAGCGCTGCTGAACTGGGTCTGCGAGAACAAAATGACGTCATTTTGTTCTCGCAGGCCCCAGCGAGAACAAAGTTCTTTCTTCTCATGGAGTATGAATTGGCCTTAATAATTACAATAATTATAATTTCCACGAGGTTATCCAGTGTTTTCGCTGTCTGTGTGATCCGGTAGTCCGTTCACAAATGCTTTTTGTTTATCAAGGACTGGCGCTCGTGTGTGACGTCACGGATTTCCCCCCCGCCACTTTTTCGCGGCACTTTTAAGGTGCCGCCCATCTGCTCACTCGCTTCCGCGTTCCTGAGATGACCATGAAGAATCATCCTGGACTGAGCGGGGGCGAGCTGATACTATCAAACCGAGTAGAGCGGGTACTAATGAGTAAGCGGCATAAGCACTTAGCAGGGGGCCACAGGGGGCCAAGCTTGTTGTCAGGGGCACTGGCCCCCCCTTCTAGATTCGCCCCTGGCTGTTTATCTCAGTGACATTTACTGGCTGGCATCTGTTATCAGTGCTTCCATCTCCTCTTGTATCAGTGCCACAGCAAAGAACAATAAACAAGAAGGAAGTGATGAGATTAAAGTCAAAATGACAAGAAACAAGTTGAATGGGTCTACTTCAAGAACAGCCTGAGAAAGCAAACCTCGCCCCTGAAAAATGCTGTATTTATTCTGATTTTATTATTATTAATTGAGGGTTCTGGGTGTGTTTTTACTGAGTAAACTATAAAAAAGGTCTCTTATTGAACACAAGGTGCAGTCATTTGGCTAGCTTCACAGCAGCATCAACAGAGGAACTCTAAGAACTTCCTTAAATCCTTCACAATAAAAGTCTCAGACACACACATATACCTCAAAACATTTAAATCTTTTAAAATGATTTAATAAAACATTTATCTGGTCAAGCAAACTACTTTTAAAAGCTTCAGATATTTTTGATGAAGTAGCAATAATACCAGTACTGCCATAATACATGTACCATTATACCAGTACCATAATACAAATACAATTGTACAGTTCCATAACACTAGTACCATTATAGCAATAATATTGTACCAATACATAATACCAGCACTATTGTAGCAGTACATTATAATAATTCCATAATACCAGCACCATTAGCAGTACCATTATAATAATTCCATTATACCAGTACCATTGTAAAAGTACCATAATACTAGTACAGTTATAGCAGTATCATTATACCAATACCATTATACTAGTATCATATTACCTGAAACCATTATATCAGTACCACTATACCAGTACCATTACCAATACCATTATATCAGTACTATAGTACCAGGATCATAATACCACAAACTATTTACCGGTAGTTCACTTTTTGGAAAAAAAAAAAGTGTGTCTTAATTTTAGATAAGAACAAAAGCTGTTTTGGGATATTTCTTTTCTCCTTTTCTTTTCTTTTCTTTTCTTTTCTCTTTTATCTCCACTAGTACATATGAGTGACACTGGACAGAAAACCCAGTAAAACCAGATAAACTGCATTCACGGTGGCATTGATTAAAGAAGATGTGGCTCATATATTTCAATAAATGCAAGCTCTTAACATTTCAACGTCAGACCTCGCATGTTGTAAAAGCTCATTTTACCGTTAGTGAACACTTCTTGTGAACTCCTGCTTCTCGTTACATTTAATGTCACGTTTGTCTGCAATAACCACTGATAAATGCTGTCAAGTCAGCATACGTTTTTAACATGGCGTCTTCTTCTTGTTTGCCATTTTGGGGAGAACAGACAACAGGACTGAACAGCGCCCCCTGTAGTCACAAAATGTGACAGCTCTCAGATTTCAGAGTATAACTCCGGCACTTCTTTTTTCCTCTAAAAAGAACAGATTGAGTCTAAAGTACTATTTCACTTCGTCTCAGTGGCAGTTCTAAACCAAAATTAGAGGGAAGGGGGGCCAGGCTGGGGCCCGCTGCTTTTTAAAGGGGAAAATTCTAAAACATAAGCACTTAGCAGGGGGCCACATGGGGTCCAAGCTTGTTGTCAGGGGGCACTGGCCCCCCTCTAGATCCGCCCCTGTTTTGTCTCATAACAGTCAATGTTATTGAGCCAAAACCATTTTTAGCTTAGATTAAAATCCTCTGATTCACTGAAAGAACTGAAGTTGTTTTCAACAGATCAAAAGTTTTGATAGCAGCTTTTTTATTGGACATTTCTGTTCCTAAAGACATGAGGGGAGACATTTTGGATTTCTAAATGTATCCAGAGAGCTTTGATACAAACATGGTGCCAAATGGACAAACAGAGTCACAGTGATGGACAGGAAGAGAACAAATGGACCCAGATGGACACAGATGTCCAACGCATGAGGGTTGGAGACATGGAGTCGTGTTTGCTGCACAATCAACATGCACTAATAGGTTAGCATCAATTCAGTGAGGAAGGCCAGATTTTTAACACAGCTGTTTCCAGAGCTTCAGATCAAACTGAAGTCACAAACGTCAATTATTCAAAACAGCTTTATGCAGCAGCCTGAGGACCAGCAGCCAGACAAGAAGAAGCCCCCACAACACCTTAGAGATCTTCCTGTGGGACCAGAGACCGAAGATGGACCCTGAGACCAGCACCAGGGGGAGTGAGGCTGTTCTTGGACAGTATGTTTGTTTCAGAGTGTTGATCAAATCTACACAACATTAAATCACAGACTGACTGTTGTTCTGCTTCCTAACTTGAGTTCATTTATTTATTGACCAGAGAAAAAACCTGAACTGAATGTCAAATAAACAGTTTTAAAGTTTCAGCAGTAAAGATTCTTTATCAGCTGAAATCAGAGGGAAACATTAATGTGTGTGTTTTTAGGGCCAGAAGAGGAAACCCCAGCAGTCACAGAGGAAAGCTGGAATATCCTTTTAGATATCCTTTAATGTGTGTTTATGTGTTTAGTCTGTGCACCAGTTATTTGTTGGACTACAGTCCTTTTATTTCTTTATTTGGTGCATAGTTAGTTAGTTAGATTATTTGTTCTGTGCACCAGTTATGTGTTGGACTTTAATCCCTTGTTTGGTTGATTTGGTTCTTAGTTGTATAAAAGATTTGTTTTATGCCATTTGATTTTTGGACTTTAGTCCTTTTTGTTATTGTTTTATCTGATTCATTGTTTGTTTTATGAATTTATGTACATAAAAAACCTAAAAACAAATAACGTTCTGTTTTGTTTACTGCATCGAGACAGCATTAATGTGAAGTCGATTGGTTCTGGATGCAGAATTCAAAGACTTCTACTGAGATGCTGTTCTTCATGCAGGTTTTGCTTTGCCTGTTCATGTCATCAGAAAAAAGCAAAAGGCGCTGGTAATGAGACGAGGTTCGATTCCCTGTGGTGCCTTGCTGATTGGATTGACATAACGTGGTGCATCTCAGTGTAAACCTATGGTAGCAGAAACACAAACTGGTGGTAAGTTAATGTCAGACACATGTCAGTGTAACTTGTATTGATTAACTTCCTCCATAGATCCAAACACACAGTCCTTTAACACTCAGTGGTTGAGGCTCTAAATTTCTAAGTGTGTCAGTGAGCACACTTTAAAGGGTTAAGGTTAGATAATAATTTTGTGGGGAAAAAATCAGATTAATATTAAGGTTTTATTAATGTAAGGCAATGTTAAACTTTCTATTCAAATATATCCATATTTGTTAGAATTTATATTGTTTTAGTCAAACTTTCAATCAACATCATAGCATAGCATTAGATATAGAGATAAATTCTACAAAGTGAATGACCTGCACCTGTAATGATGTCCATTGTTCACGTTGTAACTGCCATGCTTTTATTTTGAAAGTGTACATATTTACTTCCCTTATTGTGAAAATCTCTCCAGCTTTGTGTGGCTCTCCTTTAGTTTCCTTTTGTTGAACTTTTAAACTTGTAAGAATATGTAAAATGTGTACTTTTTCTTGCTTTCTTTAATTGTTAAAATGTTTGTAAAAGTTTCAGGTTTAGACTTCAAATCAAAACTTAAATAAAGTGATTAAACACCGTCATTTGTCCTTTCAAGGGTTAAATAGTCGTCCTCGTTGGGACATATAAACCAAAAACATGCAAAATAAAACCACAATTTTTTTAAACTATTTAAGTGTTAATGACACAAGAGGGTAATAAATCAAACTGACGCCTGGGGGTTAAAGATTGTTTATCTGTTGTTGTTTTTGTCTATTTAAAGAAATAGGAAACAGATCGAAGTTTAGGAATTCAGTGAGGAGGAAAAAAAACCAGGAAGTACAGAAACGGAAACGTAGACACTTCGAGGAAGCGTCAAACTTTTAGGTTTTAAAGGACTTTTAAGGGTTTTAAACAAAACGGAAAACTGATATTAAGTCTATCAAACGGCCTGCGCTGAGGACAGTGACTGTAACAAGATGGACATCGATCCGGTAGGTGATGATAATGTCTGCTTGTGTTTTTTTCTGTTTCGTCTTCGCCGACACCACCAGCCAGCGCCTGACATTCAACAGGTGCATTTTCAGCTCTAATAAGACGAAAGGAGAGAATTGTTTGGCTTTATCCGGGAAAAGTTACCTAATGTCGCCATTAAGTCGGCTAAATGACAGGGTTGCCGAACAAAATGGCCTAAAAACAGCCGCTGTAGAGATGAGCTCTTCAAGAAAATTATTACAACTTTTTTTTTCTTTTTACGTTTATTTCACGCCGTAAAGTTGCTTAAAAACTTCTGTAAACTCATAAAAGTTGCGGTTGGACCTTTAACTTATAAAAATTAGTTTTAGGTTGTTTTTGTTTAGTTTTTTTTTAATCATGTTCGTCGTGTGTTGATGTAGCTGGTTAAGCTAACTCCGCTGTCCTGCTGTTTTACATGTAAAATGTATAAACAAATAGTACCGCTGGATAGTCTGTGTACTTTATGAAGTGTATAAAAAGTACTGCAGCTTAACTGGGTGATATTTGGTCATTTAGACCAACGTTCCGGTATCATCTTGTCATGTTAGCATAATAGTTGATGAAAAAAATAAATAAACGAGAAGTAGAGAAATAATCTGTATTAGCTTGGTCTGTTTGGTCAGTGTTTTGGTGTGGAAGTAGATTATTATCAGTGTTAGTAAAAGGAAGTGACTTTGTCGCCCATCAAGTAACTTTTTTGGTCATTTTTCACTTTTTCATCTTTTCATCTCATTTCTAGGAACTTCCATTCAAATACAATTTTAAGAAAAACACAATCACTGTTGTCATTTAACCTGTAACATCTTTGCACTTTTAATTATATTTAAAAGAAAACTATATTTATGTATTTAATACATACATATATAAATCAATCTCTGTCCATTCAATCATTTACACACTTCAGATATCATGTATGCTCACAGTTTAGGGAAATGTTCACATTTGACTAGTAGATACGGAGTCAACATTTAGGATTTTAAATAACTTACTGATAAAATATGCCATTTACTTTGCATTTATGGCAGCAAACCAAAACAACTGTATATATTTAAAATTCTACCACTAAAATAGTAGACGACATCCCTTGAAGTTCTCATGTATCAGCTGAATCTTTGCATGTCATCTAATCTTTTAGGCATGTGTATGAGTTAATCAGGTTAAACTGGAATGTTCTTTTTTCACGCATCACATGAATAACAGGATTGTAATTATATTTATTCATCATGTACTGGCTCAGTCATGTCTCCTTGTTTCTGTGAAAGTTGATATACAGCTAACAGCCATGCAGTGGGCCTCTATGAAGTCTCAGCATTGTGCAGAGTTTTTTTTTAAAGCCAGATCTTGGTTCATGTAGCAGCCAGGTAGATGTAATTTAAACAGGATGAATAACATGGATCCTGTCAGGCAGTGTTTTTGCCAGTGGGATTTAAAGGGGATATTCAAAAGGTTGTCATTTATTTCTCAAGGGTTGTATTAAGAGAAGCTATATAGAATTACATTTATAAAGCATCAACAGTCATCCAGCAGGAATTTGAAAAAGGGAGGGAGGAGGGATGACGAAGGAAAACCTGCTTTGTTTCCGAGCAACCATTTTGTTTACAGATTGACAATGAGATACAGTCAGCTGTTCACACTCGCACGCGCACACACACACACACACACTCACACCCCAGGATGCAGACCTGAGGTCATATACGTATACAGGAACTACATTTTACTATAAAAGAATTAAACACTTTCTCTTTATGTGCACGATGAAGAAATTCAACTGCTCTATCAGTAAGCTCACAAATAGTTATAATAAAATTTGAACTCCCTGTATTATCAACTTTATTGTAAAGTCTTTAGCTTAACATGGATAAAGTTTTAATTTCAACCAGTGAGAGCTTCTTTATCTCTTGATCTCAGCTGCTGATTTTGGTGCCGTTTGTCACCAGTACTAGAGGTAAACGTAGCTCTAAGCTAGTCTGGAGGTTCTGGTCTCTTTAGGGGTGGCTGGGGGATGGAGGCAGGGCTGTGACTGATAGATGGATGATCAGCCTCCTTTGGGACATTCTCCTCCACCACCTGTTTGCCAGTCTCTTTATCTTCTTGCTGCAGAAAAATATCAAATCAAACCAGTATTAATGTCACAGAAAGAAAAATTCTAATCAAAGATCCATCTTATTCTAAAGTTTATTGAGTGCAACTATTAATACCATCCATTAATATAATTTACAGTATTTCCTCAGATTTGCACTTAGTTGTAACTTGAGTATATTTTTTATAGGTCTAATTCATTAACTTATTAAATTCTGTTGCTTCTTTATCACATTCACCACAGTTGTTGTCAGTTTGGAATAGATCTCACTGGTCTCAGTCAGAAAGGAAGGGCAGGCCCTTAAACCTATAGGATTAACAGCTGATGTAATGCACAGTGTCTCTTTCCCAGATCTTGTACTCTAGCAGTCCTAATTGTGTCATCAGGGCTTTCTTGTGCTCCCATTACAAGTTTGGCATGAACAGCAGCAATGATGGACAGCAGTGGCATGCTCCCCTCTGACATCACCAGGGTGGCATCTTTCATAGGTTTGAGTGCCCTGACCACTTCCTCTGCACACGTAATGTCAGACTCACTTAATGTGAAGATTTCTCTTCAACTCTTCCTGACCTCTGCTGAAACAGAGTTGCACAGATAGCTGGTTGCTGTTCTAAAAATCCTTCTATCTTATCATAGTTCCATCTTGTAACAACGCCTGTGACCAGTCTGTGAACTGGTAGCTGGAGCAGGTGCCGTTTCTGTTTTAACAGCGAGATCCTTCGCACCCAGTCCCAATTCAGCCTCCTTAAGTAACGCTGCAACGACTCTGGTTTGTAGTATATGGGACTGAAGGTTCCACTGGTCACTTATGTGATGTGCTGTAAGAGACACGTACAAGTCAGTGACCCTCGAAGTTCAAGCATCACATCAAAGCTGAGAGCATCCAGCCTTCCTGTACATCTTGGGCAGGGTGATGTCTGATTTGTTGTTGGGAAGAGAGGGTGTAATGTGGCTCCAGCATTTTAGTCATATTACAAAACCCCTCATTGTCCACAACACCCAGAGGATGCATGTCTTTGCAAATTAACCAGGTACTGATTGCATTATTTTGGTTGCATGAATTGAGGTCACTGGTAGTTTAGAAAAGTTATCCTTTTCAATTGTCTGCTGAGCAGGATCAATTCTCCTCATGCTAAAATTAGCCTACATCATCATGGTATGCATCATGGTACACACGTGCTTGCACATTTGTCGTGTTGCCTGAGTATTTGACACTGGCGTTGCAGAATTTACCGACTGCATAGCTCCTGTCACAGACCTTCTTTTGCTTTGAAACCAAAATGTGTCCACACATCATGCTGTATCCTCTCTGCTTCATTCATCAGATAGCTGGGTGAAGTTAGCAACTCACCGGTACAGGAAGAGAGGCTTGAGGACTGTACTAAATGACTTTCAGCTATGTTGAGCTGAAAATCTTTTATTTTTTTTATTTTAAATATCGCAAAGGAAACTAATTTGAGTCCAGTGGGTCACCATAACACAGGCTAAACTCATCTGCTCTGGAGCAGTACTACAACATCTGGAGATACTGTTGTATAGTCAGTGTGCTACTCTATATGCAAAATGTGGTAGGCTGCTCCACCTGGATGTTAACATGTCTAAATGTGAACTCTGTACACTTTTCCAGGAGCAAGGAGGAGTGGGGGATTCAGAGCCAAAGGACAAGGTGCAGACCTTGAAGGATCAGGTAGATGGAGTGAAAAACATCATGACACAGAATGTGGACCGGATCTTGGCCCGAGGAGAGAGACTGGACGACCTCATGGGAAAGTCTGAGGATCTCCAAGCAGGGGTCAGTGGTTTTAATATGGACTACACAGGTTTATATAAAGAGTACTTGACAATACTGATAGCAATACTAGTAAATGCCTTTGACCTGAGTCATGATTTGAAACAACAGAACAAATAAGTCAAATACTAGTTTTGCCTTTTTTTTTTAAATATATTTTTAAAAGACACAATAACTGATCACCAGCAGCAGTCGTGTTACAACAAGACTGGATCTGTCAGCTGGTTGATTCACTATATGCCCAATCCTAACTATGCCCACTATATATCCAATCCTAACTGTAAACGGAGTCCTAAAGGTCAGGGGTCAAACTAAAACTTGGATCAACTCCAGAAAGATTTGTCTCTTTGTTAGAAACTACTGCTTCAGTTAATCTGACCTGGACTGGATGCAACAAATAAAGTAAAAACCGACTGGAAAAACATCTGATGTGGAAAAACTAAATAAATCTAAAACCTTCACACCAAACTTCTCAGCTAGCTGCGTCCTAGTGTGGGAAAATGACTCTTAAATACACAAATGACCTGCCTTAGATTTAAAGGTTTATTTGTTATTAGGGATGCAAAGATACTGGATCGGATATCGGTGCCGATCCGGGACTTTTAGCTGTATCGATTGGCTGATACTGGATCCGATATCATTTTTAGCTCCATAGACAACCTCATGGTGTTCATGATCACGTCTCTCTGATGGACCTCCTCCTGTCTCCCTTCTCAGGCTCAGAACTTCAAGCAGACGTCTCATAAAGTTGCCCGTGCCTACTGGTGGAAAAACGTCAAGCTGATAGTGGTCATCGTGGTGATCGTCGTCATCATCGTCCTCGTCATCGTCCTCCTGGCCACCGGGGTCATTCCTGTCAGTTCCTCCGTGGGCCCGGTTACTCCCACCACCAAGCCCTGAACACGTGCACGTAGTGACACCATGACACCAGAAACACATCGCTGTTGCACAGTATGCTTAGTGAGATACAGACTTTAGAAAATCCTTTTTGTTTGGTAAATATTTTAATGTTTCTTCTGGTTACTTTTATGTTTTCGCGTAAGGCACTTTAATGACACATAAACTTGTGAAACTCGGCAAACCTATTTTTGAATTAGTGAGTCTTTTGAACAAAATGTGTTTTTTGTTTGAACGCCAGTCTTAAAAAACATTTTGTCCTTTACTGGTTCCACATCATCCTGGCAAAGAGGTAGTGGATAGAAAAAAGATGTGCACCCCTTCAGTCTCCTATCATAGGACCCTATGAGGACCCTTTAAACACCTGCCTGTAAAGTTTGAGCTAACATAATCAGGCAGCTTGTTTTACGAGACGATCATCAGTATGTATTGACTTAGTTCCATCAAAGTGCCTCTAGTTTCTTTAAATTTGCAGAATTGAAGAAAAACCAAAGGTTAATTGAATGTAAACCAGCTGAAAAGCTTTGGGTCTTTAGCTCTGAAGTTGCTGTAAGTTGGATTTCTCTTTATGCTCATACACCTGTTACAGCAGGAGAACAGGAACACTGTTGTTAGTCGAGTGTTTGTCAAAACTTCGGTTATTTTGTGCATGCTTCTTTGTGACTCGGTGTCTGGCTGCTCTGCTGTTGGATGATCCGTTTCTTCCAGCCTACCAGCTGGAGGAGACCATTTAAAGCTCATCAGAGCGCCCCCTGCTGGGCTTCTGTCAAACAGTCACTAGCAGTAACTTGGATATCAAATTTTTAGGCATGCTGGGGTTTTGTTGTTGTTTTGAACACAAATTTGGAGAAATGTCTTGCTTCCACTCCCACATCTGCTTGCTGTTACCTGTCTAGTTTATAAGAGGTCAGAACCTTTAATTATAAACTGCACACATTCCCACTCAGATGTATATTAGCTTCAGTCATTAACTGTCCTAATGAAGGTGTCTGTTTCTTTAAAAATTTAAGTTAATATTTTATTTTACTAATTAATATATCTGTAAAAACAACCTATGAAATGGTTCAGTCTCTGCTCTCGTCATTGGCTGTTTGATGGTATAATGAGGTGGTGTTTGTTCATTTAAGTGGTTTTTTCTTTAGTATTTTTTTGTAAATATTTCTTCATAGCTGTAGTCTCTTGGCCTGATGCTTCTGACTGATGCCAGCCAGCTCTGCAGAATGTTGTATCTTTATCAGATTGTCAGTGGGTCATGTTACTTATTGGTTTTAATGGTTGGATGGACTAAATAAATAGTATTTACCTCCATGTTGTGATGCTTTGTCCTTATTTGATCATTTTTTCTAAAATGACAAAAGAAGATGGTTCTTTAAAATAGTTTGTGAGCAATAAGCAATTGGAGTAAAATGAAAAATGCTGATTTTTGTTTGCTGAGATGTAAAAGAAAACCGGTGTCGTGATGCATCATAAACGCGAATACGCAGTGATGATCTAGCTGATGAGTTAAGATGCAAAAGATAGATTTTAAAATCTAATTTAACTATAAGGATAAAAACGGGTCCCGTGTTGCCAAGATAGGCAAAAAGCAAACTCCAATCTGATTGAATTGTTTACTGTGTTTTCCAAAAAATCAAGACAAAGTGATGATTTTAATCAAAACAGGCCAACAAGTTCCTCCCCTTCACCTGGAAGTTCTTCCAAAGCCACGCCTCCATAACCTGAGACCCTTCTCTCAGCTGGAGGAGGAGAGTGCTGCTGATCTGCAGCGGTGTTTACACCCCTGACCACATGGTGGCGAGTGAGCAGATTCATTAGCTGTTCTCTTTCTTGATGCATGACCTTGTTGGCTTGTCAGCTGAGTGTCCAAAGTTTCATCAAAAAGCCAAAAAATGATGATGGTGTTGATAAGAGAGGGACTGATGAAGGTCAAACCAGTAATCAGCCTGAGAAGTCGTCTCTGAGGCAAAGATCCAAAACCTCCGCAGCGATCCCATTTGAGATGTTTGATTAAGCCCAAACAGGTGGTGATTCATGTCTGTGTGGGGCCAGATGTTTTGTTTTTAGGAGGACAGGTCAACCAAAACTACTTCAGTTAAAAAGCCAAGAACAGTAAAAAAAAAATAAAACTGATCATAATACCAGTAAGACCAGTAATACCAGTAATACATCTAAACATGTTTATTCTTTTAGCAGATGCTTGAATTCAAATTGACTTACAATTAACTACCATCATGTGTTTGGTCCATGGGTGGAAACCCACTCATGCATGGAGACAAAATGCAAAAAAAAGGCTGTGAAGCAACAATGCTGCTACTGCACCACCATGCATGTGAGAACGGGTTTTATTTGTAATTGAATAAAGTCGTTGTATACTTTTTATATATAATTGTGTTGTCTTTCATTAAGGCTTGAATGAATTAAAGGTGTTATTTAAATTAACTAGTGCCCTAATAATAAATGCTTTCTCAGGTAATGTTTGTGTTTTGTAAAAAGTCAGCTACATTTATTTTGTAGATAATTTTTACTGAACTTTAGAAAAGTTTAGCTTTTTTTCTATTTCTTTTTTAATATTTGTAATAAAACTAAGTCCTAAGTTAACCATTTTGCACTTCCTTGCTAAATAAACTTCCTCAGCTAATTTCAAATGTGTGCTACCTTTAGTATAAATTGCCTTCTTTTCAAAATTACAGTAGTTTAACAATTGTCCTCTTTAAGTAAATCACAGGATTATTTTTGGAGTATTTGGAGAAGTTGCTGTAAATTACAATAGTTGTAATGTCACCAAATTACCACACGAGGGCGATGTTTTTCTATAACAAGCAGATGCTATTATTTTAAATATAAAGGTTCACTGACACATTCTGTGCAGCTCAAGTTCGGTCCTCCAGAGCTCAGATACATCCCTTCTCCCACACCTGAATCAAATGACTGCCAGGTTCCCAGGCCTCTGCAGAGCTGCATGACCTGCTGATGAGGGGATTTACACATTTGACTGAGGTGTGTTTGAGCAGAGATGTTCCAGGATAGTAGCTCTGGAGGACTGGACTTGGCCACCCCACTCTGTAATAACAATCAAGAGAAGAAATTTATGGGAATAAATCAGGTGATTCTGAATAATGGGACTGATGCTGAAAATTTTAAAAATATGGTAAACAATTTAGATGTGTTATGGAGAGTTATCATGCAAAAAGAGTGATTGTGAACAGGGAGATTCACTAAGATCTGAATCTGGGTTTTAGGATGAGGGAATGTTAAGATGTTAGCTCTGAGCTATAGAGCTGTAGAACTCCAGATCAGTCTTGGTCTGGAGATCGGTCTCAAGACCACATTCTCAGATCTTGGTCTTGTCTCGGAATCGACCACATTTAAACTCGGTCTTGTCTCGGTCTCTGACCTGCTGAACTCAGGACTTTTTACTCAAGACCAGTGACTGCAGCTGCAGTAACAGGCTTTTTGAGTTTGAATGCAGCTGAAAACTTGAGCTGAAGCTCAATCTGAGCTGAACTGTGAAGAAAAACAGACGGACAGCTATAGAGGTGAATGAGAGAAGCAAAACGCTAACAAGTGAAAGACAGGCTGAAAGATAAGCAAAGGAAATATGGAAAAACAAATATATGTTTAAGACAAATGGAACTAAATAAGTCAAAGACAGCTAGACAAATAATAAAAAACAGATCAAAATAAAGATAAATTGACAAAATAGAAAAAAGACAACAAAATAGGTGAAAGATAAAGATGAAATCCTATGGTAACAGCTTAATGTCTTGTGGCTCATTGAAAATGTGAAGTATAGGTTGAAGTGAGCTGAATTAGTTCAACTCTAAAGAGAACAAAGGTTTACAAAAATTTTGAAGGATTCCACATTTATTTCCAATGGGCCAAAATGTTCACAAAGAGCTGAAATATAAAACATAATAATACAGAAAGTCATGGCTGTAAGTCCTGAACAAGGTGAACATTTTATTATAGAATGTGCTGGAATAGATTGAGCAAAACACAATGTATGGGAAAAACCCATGAGACGTGATAAATAAAGAAATAGAAACTCCAGTATAGTAGTTTGAATATGTACAATATACACTACTCACTAATAGTTAGGGATTATTGGTTTACTGGTGTGCAACAACAGTGGAGGGGACGCCCCAACAAAACACTTCAGTGTCGCAATAACTGGTCATGTGACCTTGAGCATCAATTCCAGCTTGACAACAACATCATGCTGTTCACAAGTTATCTGCTGAGTCATGACATCACACTCTTCTTGAAGGACGGCCCTCAGGTCATTCAGGTTTTGGGGTTCAGGTTCAGACTCAGCTGATCCATAGGTTTTCTATGGATTCAGGTCTGGAGAAAGTCCAGGTCTCTCCCTCTGAGGTCCTCCAGTCTCCAGCAGCTGCTCCCTAACGATGAACCTGGATGATCTGGAGCATTATGGTCCATAAATATGAGGCCTGTGTTGTTCATGCATAGGATCAATGACTGGATTAATGATGTCATCCAGGTCTCAGAGACATTCACAAAGTGTAGGACATCTGAGACATTAAAAAAAGGGTCTCCTAATTTTAAAAAGCATCGATTTGATTGGTCAATTGTCTTGAAACTTAATGTCTTCAATTATCAACAACAGGATCTGGGTCTTTCTTCATGGATACTGCTGGATTCAGTCAAGTTTTATGAGTGGAGCTCACAACTATAAGTACACAGGTTTGTGAGAGTTTGTGGTTTTATTTACAATAAGTTGAATTAACGTGTGGACATCAGTAAACTGGACTTTATTTCATCTTGGACCTTTTATATTTGTTTTTTAGGACTCACATTAGTAAAAATCTGAACAGCCTGCAGGAGGACTAAAATCTACAACTCTTAAAATGCAGTTGAGGGCCAAACAAGTCACTCTGAGGGCCACAAATGGACCCCGGGCCACACTTTGGACATGCCTGATCTAGTGGTTTCTTGAACATGAGAATGAGTTCACTGGACTTCAGTGGCCTTCTCCAGATCTGAGTCCAGTCCAGAAGCTTTGGGATGTGGTGGAAGAGGAGAGTCACTTTGTGGCTGTGCAGCCGGCCTGTCTTTGTGGACAATAGTCATATTCATACTGGCTGAAAGTGGGAGGCTTTAGTGCAGCAGTCAGTCTAAACCACAGAAAAATATGCATGGAATTACTCTCAGTGTTGATGCTATCCACAGATCAGCTGTTAGACAACAACATCAACGACGTGCAACAAACTCACACAATCTGATGTTCACACAGAAACGTTCATTCAACAATTCTATTCAAATGAAAGAGGTTTCCCACAGAGTCCTTACAGGGACTATTCAGGTGTTCTGAAGCTCCTTGGACAGCCTCAGTTTAGAGAAACAGAGATGAGTCCTGACCAGAGGGTCCAGTTAGACTGGTGGATTACTGCTGTTTTGATCTTTAAGCTGTGATAAACAAATAAATGGTTACATCACCATCAGATTATTTACATATTGTTTAGTTAAATGCAGCTGAAGTAGCTCATGGACTGAGGAGGACAGTAAATCCAGCTAGGTGGAGGCTGTGTGGCGCCCTGAGTGAGTGCGTCACAAAGACTTATGGGTAATGGGGTTTATACCGTATTACAACTTTACACTGAGTGAGAAAGAGCTGTCTAATTAAGATCTCCCTGTTAATGCTGTCAATCAGACTTTATTATGCACACAAACATGTTCCCACAGCCCGTACTTACCTTCACCTCATAAATCTGTTTTAATTGATGTTTTATTTCTGCTGTGACAGAACAACAGAAACATGTATTTTAGTGTGAAAAGCAGTTTTAAAACGCTGTTCTTCTTGAATCTATCAGTCAATGATGAGTGGAGTCGTTTTTGAAAACAAACTTTTATACTGGTTTTAAATCATTTGTCAGAAGTTTTGAAACACAGAGCCGTTCCTCTGCTGTTTGTTGATTTCCCACAAGGTGGAGTCAGATGATCTGGGTCTTGGGAAAGTAGATCCTTCAGGATTCCCACGCAGGGTTTTACGTCAGCTCGTGGTCTAAGTGACTTTATGTATTTTCACACGTTCATCATAGACAGACGTGAGATATCGTTCTCCACATATCATGTACTCCACTACAACAGTTCACACTTTGCACTTGATGTGGTTTAAATATAGAAAAGAGAAACTGTCAGACAAAAAGTCTCCAACACATCTGATGTCTGCTGGGGCGTCCTGACATCTGTTCTTTAGCTCTGCATATGTAAGGGTGGTGCGGTGGACACGACATCCTCAGCAGATCCTCAGCACGGTATAAATGAGATCTAGATGGGTTCTGATGTTCTGCATGACCTCTCAAAGCGCTTCATGATGATGGAGGTCGACGCTATGAGCTGTAGTCATTCACTCCTGATCTATAGTTGATTTGAGGCATTCTGGGACAACAGTGTGCTGCAGAGATGGGTTGACGATGTCGGTGAATACTCGTCCAGGTATTCTGTCTCACATTGTGGTGTTAGATGAAGAGTTGTTCCTCTAGTTGTATGGTCAGGAGTTCTGTTTGTGGCCTCAAACTGTCACTTAAGGTGCTGAATTCACAGATTCCATGATGTCGAGGCGTGATATGAAGGACGGCCCCCTAAAGCTCACCCTGATTGGTCTGTTACGTTTTTCTTTTGTTTAATAAATTCTTGTAATCGGAGCCAGTCTTTTTCAAATGTCAAACAGAAGGATCCGTATATCTGATCATGATTTCTCTGCTCAATATTGAGTAAAGACTATTGTGCAATAATGATGTTTTGGGTTTTTTCTGTCCAGTACTTTTAAGCTTGTTTGTATGTTGTAGTAACAGGTTTTAAAGTGGTCTAACATGCCATTGTCCAGCTGGTTACACAGTAAGTCATATGTGAAAAATCATAGCATTAAATGACAGTTTGGCTAATTCTAGTGTTACATTTTCTCTGCTGTATTTAAAGTCAGACAAATTCAGTTTCATTCTCTCTTTTTTACCTTGCTGCTTGAGGGTGAGCCTACACCTGTATGTTTACATATTCTTGCATCATTTCCAGATGTTTTTCTGTGTAAAATTACAAAGAGTTCTATTTCTTCACCACGCTCTTTTAGAGAAGCACATGCTGACCGTTTTGGAGGAGTTCAGGATGAACTGGGAGTTTTTCAGCCAGTCTGATGTGTTGCTCGTTGCAAATGCAGCTAGGTTTTTGTTTTTGGTCTGGACATACTATATATGACTGATCGTCAGCATATATTTGACAATAAGTGAGAGATCACATTCAAAACAAACCTAAGACCAAACCCTACTCCTTGGTTGTTTTCACATATTGCCAGCGTTTTCTTTTCTTATACATTATTTCCTTTCTGTCAGAAATGAGTCGATGAGGAAAGGTTAAAACGTGATGGTTTACTCATTAAGATCTGGTGATTCACAGGATCAGAAACACCGCTCCAACTCCACCATTATCAACCTCTGACTGGATTACTTCCACCAGACGGCTGTCTCAGTCGAGTGATGCTTTAGATTGAAGGGACTGTGGTTTAGATGTCTGATAAGATGTTCTCCTCCACATTCTTTGTTATCTTTAGATCAGTGAAGGAGACGTATTGGTCTGTACTGATTACTGTAGGGATTCCTGGTTTAAAGACTGGTGTGATTATGTTTTACAAGAGTGTGGGAAGATATTCTCCTTTATTCTGACACAATCTACAAAATGATTAAATACTTCTACAGTCCTGTTGGGGTCATTAATCATCCTCATTTAGTTTGATTTCCCTGATGTTTCTGTTCACTGAAGCGTGTCCTGTTAGTTTCCTTGAGTTTGTCCAGATTTCTTTTATTTCCTTGTGCACTAGTTGCTGTATTTATAAAGAAATTTGCTTCTGCATTTTAAAATGTATTTTGTTTCTTTATATCTGAGTGAAGTAAAGATTTGTCATTTATGGATTTATTTTTAGTGCATCCTATTGTTTCAGTCTAAGTATCACTATTGAACCAGGATAAATGTTTGTTTTTATGTGGTCTTTTCTTATTTCTTTCTTAAATTAACTTTTCTATCCTGTAAAGTTGTCATGAATATATTACAGTTTTCGTAGTTTAGCTTCTGTTGTTCAAATTCCTCACGTCAGGTCATTTCTTGCAGTTTTCAGGGCCGTTTCATCTCCTGTAAACACGTGACGAGGTTCATCACAGGTTCAGAGATACTTCTGGTGAAGACTGCCTCTGTCGGGTCCAGTCCTGTCGGGCTGGGATGCTGTCCTCTGACCATTCTCTCACTTGTTTCCTAACTGGTTTCACCAGTTTCACCAGGGGTCGAGAGGTCTGCAAGCAGGGACTAGCAGAACAGAGATGTGATTAGAAGAGCCCATGTGGGGAGGGGGGTTTGTAGCTGCTGTATGTATGGGATGAGATTTGTGTCAAAAGGATCAACCACAAAAAAAAATACAGTCACACACAAAATAAACCCAAATAAAGCAACCAAAAAGAACATTACAGAAGCAAAACTGTGAAATTCAAAAGATAAAATATCACAAAAAGATTAATAAAGTAAATATATTTCTAAACAAAACAGCTCTAGCTGTGTGCCATATGGAGCCGCCTACTCCAAAGCCTCAAAACCAATGAGATCGAAGCACTGAAAAGCCCCTCCCACTCCAGAGACTTTATTTCAAAAGCAAAAACCTGGGACAGAACCAACACATGCCCCTTCAGAATAAAAGCCTAAATGGTTTGAGTAATGCAGAATTAAGTGAGAAACAAAGACATGTGTCAAAGAAATAAAACATGACTTGTTAAGATGTAAAAATAAGTATTTTGTTTAGAAATATAAATATTTACTTATTAGTTAGCTTTAGGATGCTTTGATTGGGTATATTTTGTGTGTCACTGTATCTTTATATATATATATATATATATATATATATATATATATATATATATATATATATATATATATATATATATATATATATATAAATGATCAATGTGTTATTTCCTCTGGTTGTAGAGTTCATGTGTTGATAGAATCTTTGCAGGACTGACGTTAAGTTGATCTAATTAAAGTCACCCAAATCAATGACAGAAACATGGGGGTGTTTTGTCTCCTGCTTAATGAACATCATGCTGTTCACATGCCACAATGAACACACTGGTGTATTCCCTTGGTAGGTAGGATGGCCGGCATTTTACAATCAAACTCTACAGCAGCTGAACAGTGTTTAGAGACAGAACAGCATCCTGGTACCATGAGGTGTTTATGTAAACAGAGTCCACCTCCCTGAGTCCTAAAAGAAGAAGTAGTTCTGTCAGCTCGATGTAAACACAGTCCACCGAGCTCAACGCTTTCTGTAAAAACGTAGGATCAACAGTCAGTTATCTGACGCCCAGCTGCCCTCTGCCTTACGTCATCCATACAGATCTTGTCTAATCTTGTCTTTAGATAATATGAGATTTTTTTTAAAAAAGCAATGATTTAAATCAAAACTAAAGTCTAAAGAAAACACAACAAAACCTCGGCCAAACGTGTCGTAACAACGTTCTTGTTACCTGTTGACCCAACCACACTGCAGCGGTGTGTTTTGTGCTCTTTGTTTAAACACGGTGAGCACATTTACAAGGACTTCCACTCTGAATGTCTGTCTCTTGGGTGAACACAGCCCAATTGATGGGAAATGAGCTGAACTCAGGCTGTCATGGTCATCATGAGGATGTGAGTCTGTCCTGTTCTAAATGCAACCATTGTATTTGTGCAGCTTTTCAGATGAGGCGTATTGCTGGCATGGCATGTGGGCCCAGTACTATCAGAGTACTCTGATCAGATTCATGATGTTAGTCCATCCTGATGAGGTCCTGTAAACTGATAATACTATTAATGTGCCAAATGTGGACATGAAGTGCTGCAACTCAGTGTCCCAACTTTAAATAACAACCATGAGATTTTGTTTGTTTTCTGTTGTTTTTGTATCACAGGAACAAATCTCCTCAGTCGTCCTTGTTTCCAGTTTGTGTTTCATTAACAGACCAGTCTTTGTTAAGCGATCCCTCAGCTGGTTCATCATCAGACCTTCCTTAAGTTACGATTAAAGTTACACCTAGTTACCTGTCCCACCTCCAGTGTCTGGGTTCTTCCAAGGGTTCATGATCTGGTTTCAAAATACCACATTACAAAACTTAGTTATTCCCCACTTCTAAAGTGATGTCATTCAGAGCCCAGCAGCTTTCTGTTTCACCAGTGGTCTAATCACAACAAGTATTCAGTTCATTTACGTCTCATATTCACACTCTGGTTATATTACAAACATAAAAATCACCACAGACAGTAGAATGAAGGTCTTCATTGGTCGAAGGAATTTCTTAATATTTCTGCCAAAATGCTAAATTGAGTATTATTAAAATATTTATATAACATTAGCATAAACCGCTTTGAATTCTTGAGGATTTCAGCTGTTTTAATAAGGCAGAAATAATAATAAATAATAAAAACATTTCTTTTTAGTAAAGCTTTTAATCTTGACAAATATAAAGTTTACTTACTTTGTTTCACCTTTGGTTCTCAGTGCAAAGTGAAACTAAGGGTTTTTCATTGATTGAATAAACAACTATTTCCAGCTGAAGGTTAATAAATGGGGGAAACACACGTGTGTGTGTGTGTGTGTGTGTGTGTGTGTGACGGACGCTTCACCCAGTTTCAACCCTCTGTTTAGTTTTGGTTCTATTGATGCTCCTGGCTGTGCCGACATGCTGCTCAGTGTCTCATTCCCATGAGTTGTGCTTCACCCTTTAACTCTTTAACTCCCACAGTAAGAATAGAACCATGAAAGGGGTTCTTCTAACTGAGGAGCTGCTTCAGACTGGTTCCTCGTTGCTCCTGGTTCTGTGGTCTGCCACAGGGTGACTTTTTCTTGCAGATCTTCTGATCCATTGGGGATTTTTTTTTCTTTTTGTAGTTTCTTCAACACGGTTGATTTAATTTCCTCAACTTTGAGAGAAGTTGTTTTGTGCCTTACTTCTCTTTTCTAAGAAAAAATGATATTCTCTAGAATCAACAACCTTCTTCAGATGTGTCTTTCTCTTTCTGTGTTCACTGACACCAGCTGGTGTCACACAGACTTTAGTTACTAACTAATGTCACAGTTTCTTGTTATGTGTGCAGCCTCTACAGGGTGGAGGGGCGGTGAAGCTTAAATCCTACTCTAATTAACTCAGGATGAACTGAAGACTGCTGGAGTGTGTGGCGCTCACACACACACGCACGCACACACACGCACACACACACACACATACACATAGGGGTTTTCCACCAAAACAAGGCCATTCTTTATT
Organism: Callopanchax toddi; assembly: GCA_006937965.1. Classification (NCBI taxonomy): domain Eukaryota; kingdom Metazoa; phylum Chordata; class Actinopteri; order Cyprinodontiformes; family Nothobranchiidae; genus Callopanchax; species Callopanchax toddi. Next base: position 416,521 of record SSNR01000415.1, on the reverse strand, counting down.
AATCCTTATTTTATGGCCTTTATGTGACGTCTGTATTGGACATCCATGACCTCTGAGTATCAGAAAACATCTGTTTGTTTTTTGTAAACAGATCTATCAATTATATAAAGTATTAAATAAAAAATAACTGAAAAGTAAAATACCGGTATAAGTTCTGGTCCTGTTTCTCTATCTGAGCTCTGGACTTTAGTTTTAACCCTTTAACCTCCACACCATTAAAAAAAACACATTTTTGTTTATTTGAGACAGTAATGGTATAATCAGGTTGCCTAAAATCCACAAAAATTTTTTTAATTTGATGTGGTGTTTTTAAGGTTTTTATTAAAGTCCCTAAAACTGTGACTTCACTGGTTTGTTTTACAACACTTAGAAAATGAATTCAAATCACATTTTGGAGCTTATATTTAGTGTTTGTGTGTAAATCAGCACTAGGGTAAGGTCACTCACCTTAGAAGAGCTTGAATTAGATGTTAAATGTGTACAACCTCTATAGTAATTACCCAAAATATAATAAAACTAATAATATTACACTTATTTATCTGTTTTGTAATGATTCCCCTGTCTGTCTTGTCTTGTGGGTTTCATGTCTGTTCCTTGTTCCTGTTCTCGCCGCTCCCTCACGTGTTGATTGTCATCAGGTGTTTCGTGTTCCATTGATTTCCTTCCACAGTATTTAGACCCTTCTGTTTCTTGTCTCGTCCTGGGTTCATTTGTTCTGTTGGTCATAGTCATAGTCATAGTCATAGTCATAGTCATAGTCATAGTCATAGTCATCGTCATCGTCATCGTCATCGTCATCGTCATCGTCATAGTCATCGTCATAGTCATCGTCATAGTCATCGTCATAGTCATCGTCATCGTCATCGTCATCGTCATCGTCATAGTCATCGTCATCGTCATCGTCATCGTCATCGTCATCGTCATCGTCATAGTCATCGTCATCGTCATCGTCATCGTCATAGTCATAGTCATAGTCATCGTCATCGTCATAGTCATCGTCATCGTCATAGTCATAGTTCCTAGTTCCTAGTTCCTAGTTCCTAGTTCTGTTCCTGGTCTTTTGTTTTGTAGTTTAGTCAGAGCCTTAGTTCTTTAATAAACTATTTGGATTTTTTGTACCTCCGCCTCCTGCTTCTCTGCACATCGGGTCCACTCCTCCCACGGTTCATGACATGTTTAGTGTGTTTTTCCCAGTGAAGTTCAGTTGTGCTTTAATAGAATATTGGGACTAAAATGTGGTGATGGATGGCTGACCTGTCAGTTAAAGGGTTAAACATCAGAACCCTTTAATGGTCCAGATGAGCCAAATCCTTTAAAAGTCATCCCTGGTTTGGTCCAAGACCTGAATCTACCCAGAGCTGGTTTTGATTACTTTCCTGGCACATCCGGTTCTGGACTCCACCCGGAAACAAGACCTTAAACAAGACATTAGATCAAAAACACATTTTAATAAAACAACCTCAGATTGGATTTAACTTAAAAAAGTTAGTTATGACCTCCATGTGATCACATGTTACAGCATAACTTCTATCACTTTTTGTTTCTTATGAAAACATGATTATATTCTATTGCACAAAATGTAGAATTAGCATAAAAAGAAGCATGGATGTATTAAAGGAGGCATGGAGTCAGTGGGAGTCTCTCTGGGAATATCATGTGAATATTCCACATATTTCTCTAAGGGTGGACTGGCAGTCGCTTTGCTCAGACTTCAGCCCAGATGTGGACAACACCCTTAAGCCTTTACATCTGAACACTCGCTTTAACGCTTGATTTGCTGCCTCAACCTGAAACTTTTACTAAAAGGTTTTTGAAAGTAAAGAAAATAACAAGTTAAAAAGTACAAATATTCATAAAATAAATACATATATTTAGTTAAAACATAAAAAACTGAAATGTAAAAGTACAAAAGGTAAAAATTACACTATTAGTAAGTAAAGTTACTTATATGTGTCACCTTTCACAGAAAAACTCACAAAGTGCCTCACAAAAACCATTAAAACATGACTAAAAATACAACAACTAAGTGAATAAAAATCATTAAAACAAATAAAGATCATAAAACAAAAAAATAAAGATGATTTCAGACCAAAGAAAGATCACTAAACTGACTAGATCCACTTTAAAACACAACAGTTAAAACGCTCAAATATTTACAAAAGTCAACAAAATAAAAGAGATTATTAAAATGTATAGAAGAAAAACTAAAGATGTTTAAAAGGTAAACATTAAAAAATTAAACTATAATACCAAAATAATAATAATACAACTATATAAAAAATAAAGAAAATGTAAAAACAAAAACTTACCTAAACTAACCTAAATATATTTTTTAAATAATCTCTCGATGAATGAAGTTTTACATTTTGAAGTCTTTGTGTGAGTGCCCTGTAAGGGTTAAGTGACCAAACAGTACAGATGAGTCCTGAGCCAGCTGACCTCATGACATGATTCAGCAGGGAGGAACTGGACTGATGACACGAAGTGCACTGCCTGACCCGCTGCAGACACCGCACCGCCTGACCCGCTGCAGACACCGCACCGCCTGACCCACTGCAGACACCGCACCGCCTGACCCGCTGCAGACACCGCACCGCCTGACCCGCTGCAGACACCGCACCGCCTGTAGACACCGCACCGCCTGACCCACTGCAGACACCGCACCGCCTGACCCGCTGCAGACACCGCACCGCCTGACCCGCTGCAGACACCGCACCGCCTGTAGACACCGCACCGCCTGACCCACTGCAGACACCGCACCGCCTGACCCGCTGCAGACACCGCACCGCCTGTAGACACCGCACCGCCTGACCCACTGTAGACACCGCACCGCCTGACCCGCTGCAGACACCGCACCGCCTGACCCGCTGCAGACACCGCACCGCCTGNAATTGTCTTTATTAGGACACATTTACCTTTGTACAGTGCACCAATTAGTCAATAGGTTCAAATACCCACCAAAAACAAAGTTGTCTGGTCTGAAGATCTGTCCAAAAGGTCCAGATCTCACAGAGTCCATGGTCCCTGGCTCCAGATCCACAAGCACAGCACGGGGCACATATTTACCACCTACACAGCACAGAAAGAAATTACACACAGAACAGTGTTGTTTGTAAACACACACACACACACACACACACACACACACACACACACACACACACACACACACACACAAACAAACCTGAAGCTTCGTTGTAATAAACGTTGATCCTGTCCAGCTGCAGGTCATTGTCTCCATGGTAGGTTCCAGTTGGGTCGATGCCATGTTCATCACTGATCACCTCCCAGAACTAAGAAACAAAAATATACATATATCACAACTAAGACATAGGGCAAGCCAAGTAACCATAAACCTGAAACTATTACAAATCTTGGTAGGAAAGAAAGATTTAAAAAATGACTTTACAAAGTACAATCTAGAAAAAAGTTAAACAGCTTCAGGGCTAGGATGCAAGTTCAATTTAAAAGCACAGCTCAACATGGTCTACCGCTGCGGCCAAGGGTTATTTATTCTAGATAGAACATTCTGCTAGTCACATCAAACCGTTGACTATTTTCCTGGCTGCAATGGTCAAGCTGCGCTCGCGCTCTCACGCCTCATTGGCTGAAAGAATTTGAAACGTACGCTACGTTACTAACCGCTTTCTTTAGGCAAAACCCGTATATCGTCGGCCTGTCTGCTCGGTACCACTAGCAAGTGTTCATTATTCACAAAAATATTTGTGGCTCGATCTACCCAACCCTTTTCATCACCATGCAGGGACACTAACCAACGTCTAACGGCCGAAAATCTGCCCAAGACGAACGTTTTTTCTTATGACTGCGATCTTTTTAAGGAGATTTGATTGTTTGTATAGTATTTTAACTACGGTTAATAAAACACGTCAAGACGTCTCAATTCGATTAGTGTTTAAAACAATAGTCTCCACATTTGATTCGGCACATCACTGAGCACAAAGCACCGGCTTTCCGAGGAAAACTCGAAATTTCTTAGGAAAAATGTATTAAATACATATCCAAACACTTATTTTTCGTTTCCTTACCTTGGCACCAATCTGGTTTCCACACTGCCCAGCCTGAAGATGGAGAATTTCCCTCATTTTTCTTAAAAGTTCAATACTAAAGACTAATTAAGATCGGAGTTATCCGCTAATGCGCGGTTAACGGTCTATTCCGCACTTTTATATAGGCAAAAAAGTTAAACCCGCCCCTCAATCGCCACATCAAATTTCCATTGGCTAGCTAGTGAAAACGTAATACCGACACAATTTACAACCAATAAAACGCGTCAGTGCTTGTTTGCTATTGGTCATACACAACTGCCAATAGCTTTAACCCTCTGAATTCGCACGCGCTGGCGCGTCCTAGTGGATCAATCGTGTTACGGCCATTCATGGGTATAAATCCCTGGGAGGACATAAAGTAGTCCCCTCCAAATTCCCATCAAACACAAATCATATTTTATTTACATATTACAGTAATGTCTGTTGAAAGCAAAATACAAGTTGTGCTACTTAAAAACAAACTATTTGAGAGTTATAACTCCTGAAATTTTCCAACCCCCCCATCCTCAACAGTGATTTGGTATGGTCTGTTTCCCTGATGGGAGGGGCTGCTCCGACCATATAATATATATATATATATATATATATATATATATATATATATATATATATATATATATA